>JXTC01000010.1:1392415-1434652 GCA_002914845.1 Trema orientale
AATGACTCGTTCAATTATACTGGTAGAGTGACAAGTTGAAGTAGTTAAAGAAAAGCTCTGGAAGTGCATGTTTTCCCATAAATAGTAAAGCACTAAGCAGATATTCAAATTTCCAAGCTGAGTTTATTCCAAGGCAAAAAAAAATATTCTCCGAATAATCATCAATGGTATATATCCACAGAAACTTGAAATCTAAGCATCCAAAGAAGGAATGATTTTTCTTTCAAAAGACAATATGTAAATTTTGAATACCTCCGGGGTATCTTCCAGAGCAACACCCTTATAGTCAGTCCCTATTCCCTATCAAGCGAAAAACTCCACTGCTAGTCTCATAGGCACTTGCAATATTTTCAATGCCATACGTAAGTCCAAATAAACAAACTTAGCGAAGGATACATCTTAAATGCAAAAAAAATGAGACAAGCAATTAAAGAAGTTACTCTTTCATAGAATTAATTTAAAAGGGAACCAACTAGAAGAAGATGGATATTATTAAACTTGAAAGACAAATCAGCTAAAAATAGGGCATAGGGTTCCAATTTAAACCTGAAAATATATGGAAATTTGACAAATATGCCTGCTTCTAAATCTCAGATTAAGAATCTAATAAAAAGCACTAATACTGGTATGTAAACTACTAGCAATCTTATCTATTCTCTAGCTCCAATTTAAACCTGTCAAAGGATGGAACTTTGGCCCATATATCTCATTTACAATCCCATATTAAGAATCTAATCAAAAGTGCCTAATACTACAACTAGCATTCTTATTATTTTTCTCGTTAAGTCTGAGCACCAATTTGACCAATATATCCTCCTCAATCCCAGATTAAGAATATAATCAAAAGCAGTAAAGCATATAGTATGACAACCAATAGTCTTATCAAGTTTCCATCTACATCTGAGCTCCAATTTAAACCTATAAAGAGATGGAACTTCGACCAAAATATCTTCTTTCAAATCCCATATCAGGATTCTAATCAAAAGTACCTAATATTACAACTACCAACCTCATCAATTTTCTACCTAGGTTTGAGCATTCAATGCAAATTCCCTTTCTATGAGCCTTTCATAGAAAAATAAGCAAGCAGAACGAAAATAGTAGTCGGGTTTGCTTGTAGACAAGGAATTAAGACAACATTATGAGAACAACTTTCAATAATCCAATTACAAGATGGACCCGTAAATAAACACGAAAGTTCAATCCTACACAGGCAACTAATTAGAGTAAGTATACACAGATTCACCTCCCATTCACAAAAATGGAGACAAAAAGGGGAGTTGCCACAAGCTAAACTCTTCACTAACTGCATAGTATACTACAAACCCCATTAGTGAAGACCCAGTATACTACAAAGCCCATTGGTTTTTGTATGTAAGCACTAAATTGGATTTTCCATCACATAAGCCCTTATTTACAATCTATTAAAATAAAAACGGCTTTGTAAAACTTTATAATAACACTAGCCTCAATTTCAAGCTATAAGCTACCATTCCATACATAATATAAACAAATAAAACAAGATGCATTCAAATTCAACAAACCATAATATACAGGAACGAAAATGAAAGTGAAATTTTTTTCTAAAATTGAAAATGGGGTCTGTTGACCTAACTTTCTTGATGACCGAACAAACAAATGCTGTTGCATATATTATTACCGGAGTGAATTCCAAGTCTTAATTCTCTTCTTCTTTTTTTTTTCCTTTTTTTTTTCTGTTTCCTGAATATATAAATTAATATTTTTTCTTACGGCTTTATGGCCCAAATGGTCCCTGAACTATCACACTTTTGATAATTTTGTCTTCATATTTTCAATTATGCTAATTAAGCCCTTGAAGCAATTTATCCCTGAAATGTCTAAACAATGATATGTTATTATTTTTCTAATCGAAAATATAATTGAGGAGTACGTTGTAGCATTTAAAGTAAAGTAAATTGAAGAAAAGATGCATTCTTTGCATTGGTACTTGGAGTTACAAATTTAGAAAAAAAATTCTATGATTATTTATTTTTACACTTGAAATTCCCAAATTATCTATCAAATATACTTTCACATGCCACCGTATTCTCCTCGAGTGTGTTTTTAGTTTAAAAAAATAAAAAAAATTAATGACAGGTTACAATTTAGACAGTCTAGGACCAAATTTCTGCCAATCAAAAAATTCAGAAGCATAATTGCTACAATTGAAACTTTCACGAACAAACTGCCACAGGCCGGATATTTCGGGGACCATTTGTTATTTATACTATTAACCTTTTTTCCCCTTTTTCTCTCTAGTTTGTCATTTTGTGGTGTTGAACTTGAACTGTTATGTTAATCTGTGACTTTTGCCTTATTTTTAATATGCATCTTTTAGCCACTTGGATATATAAATGGAGTGAAGGGTGACGTGCTTTCTGTATTTTATAAGTCTTTTAGGGTATTTAAACAAATTGATAGTTTCTCTATATACCACTTTGCCGGTAAAAATGCAAATAATATGAGGACAATTTCAATAAAAATTTGATTAATTTGTGATCTCGGTTAAGTTGTGTGTTTTGACATCTAAATGAGCAGGCTCAATATTCACATTTTGGATAGAAGCTAAGGAGAAGTTACACTGGAAGGAAGATTATATCGAAAGCATACTTCTTCATGTGTAGTTTAGGTAAACCACTAGTATTCGTTGTATTCTCTTTTAAGTGTCTCATACCTTTCCATGTGCTGAGAATGACTTGCAAATATTATTCCTATGCCGATGATACTTATTCAATTTTACTTCCCTTTTGTGCTGTCGGTGCTGTGTCTATCTCAGAGGATCTGTAGCATTTGATTAAGAAGGCAGTTTTGATGGGCAAGCATTTGGAGATGACTAGGAAAAAACTCCACTTTTGGCCTCATTCTTGTTAAACGCAGAATTCACTGTCCAGCTCGTTACAGTAAGAAGGCCTTTTGTAGTAGGCAAAGATTTAGGCAATTGAGTTTTGCAATCCTTTGGTGGTTTTTTGTTTGGGTAATTAATATGATTTCTGTTTCTTTCTTTCTCCTTTTTTTTCAAGATGTGGATTCTTTTATCAAAGTTGTATTAGTAAAAAGGTAATTATCACTAAAATACCCTCTGTTTTGAAAAAATGTGAAGAAAAACCTTGTATTTTTTAAAATTCAAAATAAATACCTTCTAATTAACGAAAATTATCACTAAAATACCCTCTGTTTTAAAAAAGTGTGAAAAAAAACCCTTGTATTATTAAAAATTCAAAATAAATACTTTATATTTGAATTATCATATCATTTACTACTTTTAACTACTCAAAAGTTTCAAAAAAAAAAAGTAAAATTAATATTTTACTCATGTTATATTATTTTAAGACACACACCACACTCGAAAATAAAGGGAGAGAAAATACACATAGTCTAAAACCTCTTAAAAAAATCTTATATCCATTGTTGTGGCACAAATCTAGAAAAAAAATCTAAAATTTTTGAAAATTTCTCAAATAGAAGGTATTTATTTTGAATTTTTCATAATATAAGGGTTTTTTTCCCCTTTTTTTTAAAACAGAAAGTATTTTAGTGATAATTTTCGTTAAATAGAAGGTACTTATTTTGAATTTCAAAAAACACAGTTTTTTTTCACATTTTTTTTAAAACAGAGGGTATTTTAATGATAATTTTCGTTAAAAGAAAGTACTTATTTTGAATTTTAAAAAACACAAAGTTTTTTTTCACGTTTTTTCAAAACAAAGGGTATTTTAGTGATAAATTCCCTTAGTAAAATATATCATGTTTCTTGTTTTAAGTGAGATGCAATATCATTGGAAGTGAATAATTTGTTCAATTTATGCATATCTTGTAATGCATAGTTGAAAAGCATTAGATTGGCAACTACAGAATAAATCTGAAATAGCATGGAGCATTTTTTTTTCTCTAAAAGAAATAAATGCTACGCAACTTAAGTCGATCGGTTTGAAGAAAACTAGCTTTAAAGCTGACAATTAATGTCGATTATCTGAAAAAATGGTTTTAAAGATGTACTTTTAAATGCGGTTATTTATTAACTAACTACTTTAAACTTTTTTTTTGAACAACGCTTTAAATATGGACTTTTAACACCGATTATTTGAAAAAAAAAACTTTAAAGATGGACTTTCAAAAGCAGTTATATATAGGTTAACCCACTTTTTTTTCTTTTTTTGAAAAGAGGTTAACCGACTTTGAATATGTACTTTTAGAGTCGTTTTTTTTTTTGGAAACGCCGTTAAAATCAATTAGCGTTGAAAGTGTAAAAACCTGATTTTTATATGGATATAATAGTAATTTTTACAAAAAAAAAAATAATAAATAAAATATAATATATAATATTTTATAAAAATAGAGGGACCCACTTTTGCTTTTAAATACTACACTCATTCTTCTTTCTCTCCCTCACCCGACAACTTCCCCCTATCTCTCTCTTTCTTTTTCTTCCAAAAATCAGTCACTGCCAATCACCACCATAGACAGCAAGCACAAGCTTCTCCCGACCGGCGTCAACCCTCCTCAACTGCTGGTTTTCGGCAAATCAACTTCTGTAAACTGATTTATGAGTTTTTGGCCATTTTACAAATTAATTTATGGTGTTTATATAATTATTTTTGTGAAGTTATTTCTATGGCCGTAAAAGTTATATGAGGTGAAAGAAGAGACTAAAGCATGAATAAATGTGATGGTGTTGTATTGAAATGATATCCGGTTTGAGAGAAATCTTCAATTAAAAAATATAATATTTTTTTAATTCTGGATAAAAAGAGATATTTTTGCAAAACTGTATAGTATTGGATTGAAGTATGTTACTATTCAGATTAGGCCATGGGCTGAGCTTAAAAAAGTGTTATTTTTTGAAATATTTACACAAAAATGATATTTTTATAAATAATCAGCAAAGTTGATATTTTTTCAAATATTTTTGAAAATGATATTTTCTTAAATAGTTATGTGATAATGATATTTTTTGAAATATTTTCAGAAAAGTGGTATTCTTGTAAATATTCGGCAAAGACGATTTTTTCTAAATACTTTGTAAAAAGTGGACTTTTTCAAATTAATTCGAAAAGGGATATTTTTGTAATTCTCGGATTTAATGCTTGTATAGGCTCAGGACCTCGAAACTGAATTCTGACTTAAAATTTTGGATATAGTGAGGTCGAGAAACGAGTTTTGATATATAACATTGATATGTTTTGAAGTGGCACGAATTTCAGGCTCGTGAATAGTGCTATTTTGCGTGTCACGAGCTAGGACTCGGTTTAGGACCCAAAATTGATAAATTATATATATGTCTAACCTAACTATTTTGGGCGCTAGGAATTAAACGGTGACGTCCGTTTCTCATTTTGAGGCTCTGTTGGAAAAGTAACTTTTTGAATTGAGCTTACCGAAATCTTGAAATGACCGTCCGAGTACCCAAGTGACCAACGGGAGATTTTTTCAAGCATCGTGAGCTTGATATAGCTATCATCTCGAGGTAGGGGTTTAATTTCCTAGTTTTATACTTGTTTGATTTATAATTGCATTATAATTGATTTATGAAAAATCGTGGTTTACTCGATGGTTTAATAAATAAGGGAAATATATTGGATTATACTGGGATTGGACTATGTAATTTTTTATACGTATTTTTAAATTATGAATATTGGATAATACAGCGGAGAGCTGCCCATATTACAATAAATCCAAGAATAATGCCAAGTGGGATTTTAAAGCATTGTTTTGTTATATTTTATATGGTTATTACATATCCTGTTACATATTGTACATACCATAGGCTAACTTGAGTTTCATTATTTCATCATAGTAGTTTAGATTGTTGGCGAGTTACTGCAGTGCTAGGTGAAAGACTTAGACCCCTACGCAGGTTTTTGGCTGACACACTTCTGGGTAGTATCAGGACACTGGTACCTTTGGTAAGGGCTATTACAGGGCCATGATGGGAGGATGAGAGCTCACTCATTTACATTGGTTGATGTATGATATGTACAATCATGTGTTTCTAGTTTTAGTTTTGAATATGTGATTATTCTGGATATCAATTATTTTATAAATTATAGACTTAGTTTATAAATAGATTTTGACGTTTTAATTCTCAAATCATTATAAATTCTATAATCATTAGAACTCTTACTAGCTTTAATTACTTAAGAAAAATACCTATTAAAAGTTTAAGAAAACTTCCAGCTATCTCTTTTGGAAACTTGTTGGAAATCATAAATTTTGAGAAATTTTTAGTTCAATGCCCAAAATACGTTATATAAAATCGTTTGCAATTTCAAGTTCTCAAATTAAGAATAAAATTGTCCTCATACATTCACTTACTAATCTTGGCTAAATAATTGAACAAGGAAGAAAGACAACAGAGTATGAATACCCAACAAGGATTAAGAGTAAAACTGCAAGTACAAGCTAGGTAGCTTGTCTGACCACCAGGATTACTACCTCAATTAGACAAATATCCGAAAGTGGGAGAAGTAGGGGGTGAGCATTTACATGCTCAGTAGAAATTCAATTACTTTTTTGAATGGATGCAATTTTACCAAACTTGCATGGTTAATACCTTTTCCAAAATCTATTTACAAACTAAATATATAAAACAATTGATATCGAGAATAATCACATATTCAAAACCAAAACCAGAATCGCAAAATTGTACATATCAATAATCAACACGTCCTATAAGCTCACATCCTCTCATCACGAACCAGAGTACCTCGTATTATATGTGTTAAGTACTTTCTGCCTAATACCTATCCCAGAAAATCAGAGAGACACCCATGTGTTTATGCCTACCGAATCGGTGGGGTAGCTGAATGCCTACGCCTACCGAGTAAGAGATAATAAAAAAAATTCCGCGCAGGCTTACGGACCTTCACCGAGGGCAGGGATACTGGCCACCCAACAAACACTGCGATGCCTAAGATATATCTTATGTGTAATCCTATGGTATGTACAATATTTAACATTTCACAATAACCATGCATCAAGAAAATAATTAAATCATGCTTTAAAAATCCATCTTGGCATTATCCTGGGATTTACTGTAATATGAGCAGCACACCGCTATTTTACCTTATAATAACAATACAAAAATATGTAAAATAATCCACACAGTCCAATCCCAGTATAATCCAACAATTTTCAATAATTTGACAAACCATCGTGAAATCACGATTTTTCATAAATAAGTTTTAATGCAATTATAAATCAAAACATATATAAAATTAGGTAATTGAATCCCTACGTCAATATGGTAGTAATACCAAGTTAACGACACTCGAAAAAACTCCAGTTGGTTACTTGGGTATTCGAACAGCCATTTCGGGATCTCGGTTAGTCCACTTGAAAAAGTGACTTTTCCATCAGAACCTCAGATGGAGAAATGGAGGTCACCATTGAATTCATAGCACTCAAAAACGCTAGGTTAGATATATAATTTGTCAAAAATGGGTCTCGATATAGGACCGGCCTGTGGTACGACAAACGATACAATTCATGAGCCTAGTAATTTGTGCTATTTCGAAACATAGTCATATTTTATATCAAAATTCGTCTCTCGACCTCATTGAGTCCAAATTTGAAGTCAGAAATCAGTTTCGAGGTCCCGAGCATTAATTGAACTTCAAAATCCAAAAATTACATAACCACTTTTTGAAAATGTTTAGAAAAATGCCATCTTTTTCTATTTTAAATTTACTGCACTTCTAGATAACGTTTTAACTTTTATCAACCGTAATTATTCATGATTTGTAACCCTCTTTCACCTCGTACAATTAGTTAAGGTAAAATAATTATCTAACTAAAATAATTACGTAAATGTCACTTTTTCAAGTAATTAGAAAAATATCCACTTTTTAATTCGAAATTTAACGTGCTTCCGGATATCATTTTTATGCCACAAAATCACATTTGTTCATGATTTTAACTCTTCTAGCACACCGTATAATTTTTAAGATCTAAATAACTATTTTATAAAATAACTACAAGAATATCACTTTTAGGAAACAATTAGAAAAATACCATTTTCCAATCTGAAAAATGTCCGTAAATAATATTAAAATTCTTGATCCACTATTCCTTCTTCCTTATGCTTCTGTTTATACCAATTCCAAGGAAAAATTTGAAATGACATCAATCAATTAATAATATTAATAAAATATTAACTTTTTAATTGATAAAATACCCAAAATAGAGAGTTTTATTACCAGAGGAGAATCGACGGTCACCACCCAGCGGAGCTGATCATCAAGCTCGAGAGGAGTACTCACGCAACGGTGGTGAGCTGAAAGGAGGTCGGACAATGGTATTTGGCCGGAAAATATGATCGGTATGCGCTACTTTCGGCAGTTTTCAGCTCTGTTGTCCGAGCTCCGATGGAGACGAGACCACCAGCGTTGGCTTCGTCGGCGACCAGGGAGAAAGGCAGCTGTGGCAGCGGTGTGGTGGCGAGCTTCGGCGGCAGAAACGTCTCTCTCTCTTCTTTTCTCAAGCCCTCATTGTGAGAAGATGGTGCACTTTGGGGGGTTTTAAGCAATTTCTAAAAACTGTAGACCCCTAATTTAATATACTAAATATTTTAATTAATTATTTGAAAATTTTAAATTACCATAATGCCATTATGTTGAAAATTGACTCGTTTACCCTTATAAAAATCAGGTTTTTACAATTGGAAGGTGAAATTGGTGTCCTAGGTTATTTCACATTGATATTTTTCTCTATTTTATTTTTCCGACAATTTATTTAATTTAGTAATCAGGTTTTTTTGTCTATTACTTATTTGTTTTATTTTAACAATAAAAAAAATCTTTTCTAACAAGGGTACAAAGCATATCCTACAGTGTAGATAGGAATAATATTATGGAAAAATAGATTCTTACTACTAATCCCACATCGAGTAGAATGAAAAGTTGTGGCCATATATACATATAATAAGGGCAACATTAAACTCCAAAGTCTTTTTTATTATACTATTGAAACAATAACTACTAATCATTGATGCTACTTGTGCAAAATACCAGAAAGAATTTTTAGAAAATCCCAAGAGACACAATTCTCATTCCAATACAAAGAACTAATAGAAATCTTAAGCAAGAGAACTAACAGAAACCTTAAGCAAGTTTAGGTCATTGTTATCATAGTTGTGGATAGTGACTAGCTCTAGAATTTGTTGTGTTAGTATTTGAATATAAAATTTGTCTGATATTTTCTCCCATACTAGGAATCAAAAAAGTTACATACATGATCATCATTACACACAATTTTAGAAAGGGTGGCTTTGCCAATCCCACCGATACCCACAATAAAAATACATTCTCACAATATTAGGCTAGTTGTGAATATCTGCTCTTCAAAGCATATTCCATCTTATAATTAACATTTTTTATAATTAGTAAAATATGTTAGAAAGTATCATTATGTTTTTTACATAAGTACGATTGAATAAAAGTCTATTTAATTAAATAATATGTATCTCTGTGATCGTCAGGTGGATTCATATAAAACATCAATACAAGTTATTTTCTAATTAAATAAAATTATTCACAGTAAATAAAATAAAATTGGGCTCTTTATTATAGCTGTCATAAATTCATTGAATAAGTTGTTTTGATTGTGGATTTACTAATGTAGTTAAACTAAATTGAACATATTAATTATGAAATTAAATAAACCTATAATAACTGTCAGACTTATTAAATCTCATTTGGTATTGATAATACTTTATTCTCAATCATGAGTTAGTTATAAGTCCATATTTGTTTATACTACAAATATTGAGTTACTAAAGGGCGCAATCTAATTAAGGAGTTAGTATTCCCAATAATATGCTGGAAGATATTTATTGATAGTAATACTAGTAGATTGAAAATATGGAATTTGTACAGACTTATCTCTTGACGGATTTTCGATTACCAGATCATTAAATTTTTTGCTCGTTGTGTGTCAACATATCTACCTAATATGTTGAAAATGATCATTAGAGAAATCATTTAAGAGTCAATAAATAAAAATATAATTAAATTGATTCGATAGTTGAGATATCAATTTACTTATGAGATAGTACTAGAGGTCCCAACTATTATACCAAAATTTGTGTACAGACACATTTGGCATATAAGTTGTTACAATCTTACCATAAATAAATTAAATATTATCACCAATTGAGTATTGACAAATCACATGCCACATGTGTTGGTATTAAAAATTTGGTATAATAGTTGGTACCTCCAAGCATTATCCTTTAATTATGATATGCAAAAGGCCAATTATTCCTAGTATGATCACATCTATAAAAAAATCATTTAATAGTTAAGTGCAATTCGAATATTTTAGTTGAGTAGAATTTGGAATATACAATTAGGTAGATTAATTTAAGGCATAATTGTAAGGGAGCTATTATTTTATGTGCTCAAAGATCCCTGGACCTCACAAGCCTAGCCCAGTAACTAAGCATAGGCATTTGTGGCATTGTGCCTCATTATGAGATTTGCAGTTTAATTAATATAGGTTATTTGAATTTTAGAAATTTTAAATCAATGTCTTAATTGATTTAGAACAAAATTCAAATAGATAATATATCAGTATATTGTACATATTATTTTGTGTTGACCAATTCAATTTAGCAATTGGCAAGATAATTGGTCAATAGGCAAGATAATGGAAAATAATATCTTTTAATTTGTTTATTAATTTAGATTAAGAAATCTAGATATATAAGGGATAGATATTTATTCATATTAATTTCTAAATATTTTAGGAATTAAATATTATTAGAAAGAATTTAGAAATTTTGAAAATACTCTATAATAGGAGTGTTACACATTTTATCTCACTGTATACAATGTGTAAAGCAATCCTTCTAATAGTGAATTGCTCTAGTATATTGAATCTAGACAAGTATATTTCTGTTAGTAAATTATCTTTAAAAAGAAAGATGTCCAAAAATTTTTGTATGGTAAAATGGTGACATAAAATTTTCAAAAGAAAGAAATTTTTCTCTGCACTCACGTAAAAATAACTTTACAAGAAAAACTAGGAGCATACAATTTTCTTAAGAGTTTTGAGAGAATATTATTCTCAAGAGATAAAACACACAATTGAATTAAAAGCTAAGTGACAAAAATTTCTTCTTGTTATTGTTTAGTTTTTAATTTCTTATTTTCGATTCTAATCAATTTTCTCTTGTAGCGTACAATGTGTTCAAATACCAAATACAGAGTAGAAATCATGTCATAATCTGAAAGACTCTAGAATGCGATAACTCATATTGTTCCTCCGTCAGCATCGATATCGGTCTTCAAGAGTTAATGTTGCTTTTCTTCTAATTTTTTCAGTACGATCTTATTGTTTTCGCTACGGTATATGCATGTGTGATACTAGGTTTCCAGTTTTTTTTTTTTAAAAAAAAAACCTATGTTTATCGCCTCACATGTTACAATTTTAATCAACAAATGGTACCAGAGACAGCTGATGCAAATTTTAAAGAAAATAATGAAATCTTGATTAGGATTTTTTTTTTTTAATGTATCTATTATGTATTTGTTGAATGGGTGGCACTTTGGTTCTATGTGTTTTTACATGTTTGTATAAATGGATGAATACTTATTATTTAAAGTATATTAAATGTTTGTACCAAACCATGGTAGAGTTTTCTCTATATTTTTTGTTGGTAGAGGTAACAAAAGAGAGTGGTCAATTTTCACCATATTTCTCCTTTGATTTTAACTTTTTGTGTTCGTAAAATTTCTAGAAAAATTATAGATAAACCACGTGTTGAAAAATATGACGGCACAAGGCAGTGCGTGATGACACAAAAATGGCACAGAAAATCAACATTGACGACTAGGCATGGCTGCTAAAAAATTCAGCAACCACGGGAGAACAACACATGGGCTATGGGATCAAAAACCAAAGTTGCTAGCCCACTAGCCCAGTGTGCTAGCCAATGGACTTAGCTAAAGTCAACCCCAAGCTCGTTCCTGCGACCTAATTTTCAAGCAAAAGCTTGCCAAGCGCCTAGCTTTGATTGCTTTTCAGTGGACTAGTGGCCTGCTGGTAGTCATTGGGCTTAAGCCCAGCGAGCTGCAGCCTAACAGAAGGCCTCTGGCCCATCCATTTAGTTATTAAAAATAATAAAAGTAATATTTTTTACGAACAAATTGTAGTTTTTTATTTTAATTTTTGATTGAGTTAAAGACAATTTTTGAGAAACTATACAAAGAAAAAAAGAAAAGACAAGCCTAATTATATTTTCTTTGGGAAAACCATGATTTGGGATCGTTTATAGTTTTTAATTATTTACTTTGATTGATTGATAATATATCATATAGATAAGTAATGTCATTTAATGAACATTGTACATATTTTAACAATTATGTTTTATGTATAGTATGATAATTATATATTCTAATATAGGATTTTACCTAGAAATTAGTAGAAAGTATGCAATTTACAATATAGCAATTAAAACTAGGAAATTATTAAAATTAATTAAAAACTAATTTCAAAATATTAAGTGGGAGAAAGAAAATTCAGGATAATTTTTCCTACGGGCTCCACTGATGGTTTATAAATAAATTTAGTGTATACCTCAACTTCATTATATGGTGATACTCCATTCGAAGGTTATATGCTTTGGTTATTTATTTAATTACATTTTTTTTTATAATGTTCAAGTATTTTTCTCTAAGGATGATTGCCTTTGCAGTGAATCCTCAAAGGAAAATATGTAAATTAAATCGATGGTTTTACACTTAACTAAATTTATTATTAACTTTCCCTAAGAAGCTCTATTAACATATTTAGGCCCAAAAAGATAACAGTAGTTATTTTGAAGATTAAACTTGATAGAAAATGATTCAATAATAAATTGAGTATTGTAAATGTAAGCATGACTCATTCTATCAATAACTTGCCAAGTAGTACTATAATACTGTTATAACAACATGAACTGCTTTTATGATATTTTGCATTAAAAATTATTTATGTTATGTTATTGTGAATTAATTTTAATCTCTTATTCATGCATATTTTATTATATCAAAAAATGTCTTCCCTTAGCTCATTTACTATTATCTTGAACCAAAACAATTTACTAGAGAGAACATTATAAATTGAAAATACAGTCTATATATTATTCTCGTTGCAAAAGATTATATGT
Source organism: Trema orientale (assembly GCA_002914845.1). Taxonomy (NCBI): domain Eukaryota; kingdom Viridiplantae; phylum Streptophyta; class Magnoliopsida; order Rosales; family Cannabaceae; genus Trema; species Trema orientale. The sequence continues at coordinate 1,405,584 of JXTC01000010.1, forward strand.
ATGTTCTTATCCAACCATGTCTAGATGTATTACCTCCTGATGCTTCTAAAAATTAAAGGAGGCTATATGAGAAATGGGAAAAGACCAATCACTATAGCAAAAATAGGGTTTTTATCCGCACATTTTTGTGTGGATAAAAATCCCTAATTTGTAAGTAAAATACGTTATCTACACATTTGAAAAATATCAACATGTGTGATGAGGTGTTAAATGATGTGGATTATGATGCAGCAATGACATGATGGGTCCTATGATGAGATAATGATGACGTGGGTAATAACATGGTGATGATGTAGCAATGACATGGTAGATCTTATAGTTAGATGGTGATTATATGGGCAATGACATGACGATGACATGGCAAATCCTATGATTAGATGGCGATGATATGTTGATTCCTTTGATGACGTGGCATATGATTTGGCAAAACACTTGGTGCATACGCATCAGCTGAGGTAGAATTTTGTCATGCCACGTCCGTTTTACTTTTTGACATGGTAACCGATGTGTATCGACACATCGATCAGTTGTCATAATGTGTGGTTAATATTGTTCTTTGCATAGGTATTAGAGATTATATTTATATTTTTTTAATACGTGGCTAAACATTGAATTTATAAGAAAAAATGCATAGTATGTGGGCAAAATATAATTTAATTTTAAGTAAATAATTTTGATTAAATATTTTAATTTAAATTCTAATTAAAAAAATTATTATACTAGATTAATTATTAAAGAAATAGTCTAAATCATTTATCATCAAAGTTATATCATAGTCTCGAAATTTGTCTAAAACATCTATCATCAAAATACAGAAGTCTAAAAATAAAGAACAACATAAAGTTTATATTTTATTTAAAAGATAGATCTAATAATAATTATGCTTTTGGGTGGTGGTTAGCATGAGCCTCACGATACAGGTTGGGTGATTGAAACCTAAAATGGGGTCACGAGGTAAGTCCAAAGCTCTGGTCAGATACATTCCCAGGATTGCTTGGAAGGGGCATAAAGCCCTGACCTTTGAGTACCTGACAGCACTCTTCAAGTCCTCCTTCAACCTTATGGAGTCAATTCTCGGTTGCAATTATCTCTGTGTGAAGCTTGTCATAAGTGGGCGCTCATTAGTGTAGTTAGATGCATTGGTCTGATTGTTGGTAATATGAGATCTTGCCCACAATTTAAGTCTCACAGAATGATGGCCGAGTACTCGCTTTAAGATGTCTTTATCGGACATATCCTCTGGAGCATTCTACGACCGTAACTCCAGTGTGTGATCCTACATTCAGAAGGAGAAAAACTATGAAAAAAAATATGTAATACTATGTTCAATAAACTAAATAGAGGTGAATCATTAACTTATATATAAGCCCTGCAAGTCCAGGCGAGTCTATCTAGTCTCAGGGTTAAAGTGCATCATATGCAATGTCTCAATCAGTCTGTCTTATCACTTAAATCTCATCCTTGTGTGACGTGGTGACACGAGTTTTTTTTTTTTTTGACATGTTCCTAGACTCCCACTATCGCTTTGAACTACTATCAAAGTTTTGATGGGACTGTTCCTACACAAAATTATAACTGCATCAATTATTTTAACTTGTAGATTAACAGGTAAAGTAAAAATAAAAGAATAAATTAATAAAAATATCAGGCTATTCCATAGGTTGCAAAAATACTCCCAATCTGCATGCTCTTTCACTTTCTTGCGGCGTGATAACTTGGCCTTGGCCAGGTCCTGCACTCCTTCTATCTTTTTGAAGTACATATAAAGCTTATATTTATGACCTTTCCATGCGTGCCTCATTTGCTCATCAATTATCTCCGAGATTAATGTTGAATGTCTCCTACAATGTTAAGGCATTAAATGAGACTAGAAAAAGTAAATACTTACAAACAAATAAAAAATAGTACTACAAACTTAGAAATACTGTCGCAGTGGTGCTCAAACTTTCTCAAGTACATGTCTCTAGTTCTTATAGCAAAAGGACCCATGTGAGTGAACAATGAAGTCGCATTCATTGTGGAAGCACTCAGCATTGTCTTAAATAGCCCGCTGACACTATAAATCAAAATGAACAGACAACTTGTCAGATGTTGCAGCCCTAGCGATATTGATAGTGTCCTTGGCTTATATTGGTCTGCGCACATTTTTGGTAATGATAGGAGTTTCTTCAAGATTAGAAATGAAAGGTAAAAATTAATAGTTAGTCGCAGTAGCCTATTACTCCACTAGTCAATGTGGATGAGCGAGGAGTATCTACTGGAGTTGATCAGGTGGAAATAGTACGAGATACACTCCTTGTTCGACCACCCCTTGACATGAGATGAGCCACCAGCCATGCATGAAGAGCTGTATGACAAAAGAGTTCGTCACTAATATCACATGATCTATGAAGTTGTGTCATGATCATCATAATCGAGTTCATCAAATTCGTCGAATTCTCCATCAGATGTGTGGGCAAAATACTAGGTTCGGTAGACAAGTAGCATTAAGAGGTGTCATTAACATTGAAATGGGAAAATGCGTAAGAGTTCGTGACCATGCCCTCCAGATGGTGAATTATTTTGATAAGGCAGAAATTTAGGGACCTAAATCGATGATGACTCCAAAATCAGTATGGTGCTAGAATATGTGCCAAATATATTTAAAATTTTAAGGTTAGATGCAATATGTAAAAGATGAAGTTGTCCATGACTCAGTTAATGAATGAATTGCATTCTGTATAAGAGATTTATCCTTTTGAGAAATATCATAAAAGCCTTAATTAACCTCACTGAGGGCTTTTTTCAAAGCCCAAAGAGAAAGGGAAGGGCAAGAATGTGAAGAAGAAGAAGAACACGACCGAGAAAGGGAAACCTTCCACTAAGAAAGATGGCAAACCCAAGAGAAAATCTGAATAGTAGATTCTGGAGCAACTAATCATATTTATAACTCACTTTTTTGGTTTAGAAAACCTGGAAACTAAATAAAGGTAGCATGAATTTGAAGTTCAGAACAAGCTAATTCGTATTAGCATCTAGAATATGATATGTTTCTTTATACTTTGATAATAATAGGACTTAGGTTTTGAATAATTGTCTTGAAGATAGGTTAACAACTTCTGTGTTTTGGATTTAAAAGTAAATCGGGTTCCACTTTTTTTTCTTTATCTTAAATAATAAAAATATAGGAAGAAATTTTTCCTAAAAAAGTATGGGAAGAAATATTAAATAAACATCACAACTAGGTTCGTACCAGCTGAACCAAACTCTTCTCTATTTAACAACTTACAAAACAGCGAGTTTATTAATTTAAGAGAAACAATATACAAAGAAAGAGTCTAAAAATGATAAAATAATTCGATATTTAAAGACAAACGAGGAATCCACAAGGTCATACAACAACAATCTCATAAAATATGGCTCTTGTAGAATATGCCTTATTCAAATCTGGTTAGATAAAACTCAGTGGGAAAAATCCGAATAAGAAAAAGAGTGTGTATTTATTCTTGAGTACCCAAACTTAGCTTATAAAATCTAACATAATTTATAGTTTAATTTGCAATATAATATTTTCAAATGATATTTTTACTTGTAAATTTAATGGCTTAAGAATTACACGACCACAGCAGGATTTTTATCAGGCTTTCCAACTATTTATTACTACATTTAAAAAAAAAAAACACATGGCTATTCTTACGTTAAAATGGTAAACAAAACGAGTGAATGAGGATTTCTTTTAAGACATTTCTCGATGTATGAAATCTCAATAGCTTTGAAAGATAGAAACTGATGACTTTGTAGGTCAGCAAGAAAAAAAGAAAAGAAGAGATTTTGTGGCTGCATTCTATTCTGTGGGTATGCTGTTCATAGGTCCCAATCGAATTTCGACAAGAAAGACAAAGACGAGGAAAGTTGACAATTGTAAAGGTCGCCAAATCAATAATGAGAATCACTCTTTTTTTAATCATTGCTTTAACAGAAGGAATAAGAAAATAAATAATGATATTAATAGTAGTAATAAATTAATAATAAAAGAGAGTAGTCAAAGAGTTCCCCATACCACTTCAATTCACTCAAACGAACCCAATTTAAACATTTAAAACGCAAAACAAATAAAGCTTACAATTTACCATCTAACAAGCAATAGACCGACCAAACAAATTAACAAAGAAACATACCAACCAATTGATTATGCTAAAGGAAAAGAAAACACACTCCAAACATTCAACTTCAGACAGAAACGCATTCTTTGTTTTAATAATAGCCTTTCAACTGGTTTTAAATCTAAAAACAGCCTAAAAAAGTAATACCAATGACGGGCCCATAAAAGTCAACTTGTGTCTAAAACTTAGACTGAACTTGTAGGACTATCTTCTTATCCACTTGGAATGCCTTGGCAAGGATATCGGCATAGATTTTAGGCTTTGATCCAAACACTGCATTGGCAATAGTAATAACTCCTGGATTTTGGCTACTCAAAGCTGCAATGGCGATCGCATTACCATATCCGATGTTTCTCTGGAAATGAATGAGTCCAACTGGGAAAACAAACACATCTCCCTTCTGAAGAACTTTCGTAATGAGACGGTTTTCTGGGTTGGACGTGACAAAGCCGACTTCAAGGCTGCCTTCCGTGACGGTCAAAATCTCACTACCGCGAGGATGTGTGTGTGGCGGGTTGATTCCCCATGGAGCATAGTCAATTCGGGCCAGAGAGATGCCAAGGGTATTGAGGCCTGGAATTTGGGTTACAGTAACTGGAGTCACTCGAGAACCAACCGGGTTTGATGTGTTTCCTGGTTTGTGAAGCCCACTGAAGAAGAAGTCTTGGGCCTGAACCTGCTTTGGATCCTTGCAGACAAGCCCATTCACTAGTACTGCATGAACAAAAGTGAAAAGTATGAGAGAACTCCGTAGTTTATCTACATGCACGAATGAATAATGTTTTTTCTTGTAATGATTACGAGTACTTGTATAAAGTTACCACTTCACATTAATGACGACGTACTAGTATATAGTAACACATACGAAAACCAAAAAAGGTAATTCCTTATCAAATCCTCGTGTCACATTTTCTATCCGAACTATATATATTGTAAGATAATTTTCAAGGACTCAAATAACTATGATAAGCTTATATAACATAACGTTAATGTAATTGACTTATTGCATTATTACCATTAAGGCTTATTATCAGCTACCCCGTATACAATTAGCTAGGATGGATAACGCTTAGTATCCATCTCAAGTCCCACATTTTTAATACAACTTGATCCCACATTTTTAATACAATTTGATGTGACATATAATTTGTCATCATATGTAGAAGTGGTGAATAACATTTAACTTATTTATGGTAAATTTCAATTCACTAATTGACAGTAACAAATCACCTGTCAGATCAGGTGATATTAAAAAAAAGTGGTAAACTAAGTAGGATCTATAGTACTATCTTTAGGTAATAAGTAAGCTATTATTACAGAATATACGATAATTCAGTATTTATCTTATTAAATACAGAAGATCTTTCCCCTATTAACTTTACCAATTTTTTGCTTCAAGTCTTTATTAATTTTGGCACGTCAATAAAATAAAGTTATTTTCTATATACCAATACTCTCATTTAATTTAGACAATGTGATGTACACTTGTTAGATACGAGACACCAAAATTTCGGAGAGGATTCAAATTTTTTTTACTGTGTACCTGGACTGTTTGGTGCCGCAACGCAGAAATCCTGAAGAGAACTAGGATCAGATGCCAAGGCAATGGAAGAAACAATAGCAAATAATCCTAATAGTAGCAACTCTTGAGAGGCCATTGCGTGGTGTGTGCAATTATATTTTTGTTATAGCTACTAATATTCAGTAGTATAGAGAAACCTATATTAATTTGCCAAAATATTTTATAAAGGAAAGAGTGTTTTGAGTTGTGAAATGAGAACCAAATTGAGCAGGTTTTATAGAGAGGAGTACTAAGAGATATGGAGATATTCTCTTGCATTGAAGGAAATCTTTTCTACGTCAAATATATTAAAACCGTGTGGTGTGCAACAGAAAAGTTGCAAAGTCTTCTAAGTTGCTCGCCGGCTATGCATAATTAAGTGCATATATTCCTTACATGACAGGATAATGCCAAGTCAAAGTGGTAACCGCACGTATAATCCATTTAATATGTATATCAGTATATGTCGCACTTTTATAATTGCAAGATCTTATTATTTTTTTTATATGGACAATTTAAAGAATACTATACTTATTATCGACCTGGTTAGCTAAGCTGAAGTACTTAATATTGCTATACAATTTGTATACATATATAACGCGCTAATATATATATATATATATATATATATATATATATATATGGGTCAATTAACAAACTCGCGAGATTGATGATCAATCAAGAACAGCACAAAAGACGATACTTATACATGTAGTTTATGGCAAGACGGCCGCGTAGCTCCATTCAAATTCTGATATATATCTAGGATTAATTTAGAAATTGAAGCTAAGTTGTTTTTTAGTACATGGTTTTTTAAGGAAAGGATGGAGACAATTTCAATGGCACGAAAAAAACAATAATCTTATTTCATACGTAACTAAAACGAAGTCCTTACCTTGATCTATACTCCTTGTGCCATATGTTCTTATTTATGTAACATTAAATTGATGTATATCTTAATAGAGAAAATAATTCTAATTAATTTATTTACCTTTTCCCTGAAAAAAATTATTCACTTTTGAAATTTGTATATATTTAGATTTGCACATATTTAGGATTTAATTTCCTGTTTTCTTATCTTCCTTTTTGAATTGTAAATTACTTATTTAGGATTATCTCTTGTAAACTCTATATATATTCATTTTATTGAATAGAATGGCTATGGTGCCATATTTTTCACAATCTATTTTCTTTTATACATATAATTTCCCCTATATATTCAAGATTAGAAATATGATAGTAACTCAAATTCTCAAGCTGATTTTGGTGTTAAAATTCATGTCCAACACCATAACTTAAATCCTCTTCCAATTATGGTGTTCCAATTTATGTCCAAACAATGAATCAATGTCATCTTAATTAGAATATAAAATGATTAATCAGTTTTTTAAAAAGAAAATTAAAATATCATATGTATTATTTCATTATTTGGATTTGAATTGGAACACCAATATTATATATAAAATTCTGATTTAAAAAAGATACCAAAACCTATAATTAAATGAAGCAATTTCCTAAATTTTGTCTTACAAGACCATCTCCAATGCAAGTGCAATTGCCAATATATTATATTTGATACCCAAAAAAAAAAATAGCAAAATTGTAAATTTGACACCAAATTTATAATTTTACTCTAATTCACTGTGCTATTTGAATTGCTACATTTTTTTTTTATTTAATGTTAATAAGTTAACTTTGTAATTGATTGAGTATTAAAAAAAAGTTTATTGACTGAGAATTAAAAAATGTACAAATAATTGATGGAATATGTGGAAAATGAAAATTTTAATATTTTAAAAATTAAAACTATATTATTATGTTATACTTGATATTATATTTGAAACTAAGGATAACATATTTAATCATCTGACATAACAAATATCATTGCATTATTGGAGGGGGAATTTTGTGCGACATGTTATTTAGAATTTCACTCTCTCTTATGTCTCACTGTAATGAGACATAAGAGAGGAAAAGAGGATGAATGTAGTACTTATAATATTCAATTATAGCATAATTAGTTAGCGTAATAAAATAGCGCGTTTTAACTTTTTCTTCTCCCCATTTTTCTATAATATTGCATGGCAAAAGTAATGACACAGGACAAACCAACAAAAGTACAAGACACCAATTAATTGAGCTCATTTAATATGTTACATATACATATACTATTGGAGCTATTTGTTCGTCTCTAACAACTAGTTAACATGAAACACAATCGAGTATAAACTAATTAAATTGAAAATTAGGAACAATAACCGCGAACTAAATTATATTCTTCTTTATAATTTAAAGATACAGGAGATACAATTACGATGAAATAGTTCGAGTGGGGGCTATGTAGTATATATATGCGCTCTCTCTAAATGTTGGTTCACTTAGTATGCTCTAAAATTTTGATGAAACTAACATATTATTTATTTTATTTTTCCAATTGGCTGGATTTTGATGAAGCTGTTAGTACAAAAGTCATATAGTCATGTAGTATATTAATTAGCGTAGGTGATCCCGATTCAAATGTCCAGCTGGAGAAATCAACGGTAACATTAATAATTCCTATAATCTGCCTTACTAGTTGTATTTTGAAGATTCTTTCCAGCAAGCGAAAACGTATTGATTTGCATCCTTATGTTAATATCCATATGGAAAAAACAAAAGTGCGTTCGAATTAATTACTTCTCCAAAACGAATAATCAACTAGGAATCCTAAGCTTAACTACATGATTGGGAATTTTTTTTGTTCTTTATTATTGGATTAGTGAACTGTTAATTTTTACACGATAGTATTGTACAGTAACAGACTACAGAGAATCTCTTCCTTGCATTGAGATATTTTACCGATAATAATAGCGGTATCTCTACAAATTAGTCCGTTAGGATTAATGCCATGAAAGCATGTATTTAGACTTTTACTGAATATATAAAAGAGATAATTGTAAAAAAATACCCTCATATTTGGATATTCTACAATTTAAACTCTGAAGTTTGGATTCTGCAAAATAATACCCTGAGATTACGAATTTTTGAAAATTAATACCCTATGTTGATTTTTAACTGATAAAATACAATAATATCCTCAAAATTAAGATGAATAATATGGATTAATCTAGTTTTAATTGAGGATATTATTGTTTTTTTGTTCCTAAAATTGGTCAAAAAATCTGTCCAGGGTATTAATTTTCAGAAATTCTTAGTCTCAGGGTATTATTTTGCAGAGTCTAAACTTCAGAGTTTATAAATTGCAGAACACCCAAATTTCAGGGTATTTTTTTTGCAGTTATCCCTATATAAAATAACATTTTTATTAATTTTATGTATATTATCTATGTCCAATAAATATCAGAAAATTTTAAAGTTTATTAATATGACCATAACCTTAGTATATAAATATATGTTACGTGCATGAGAATTAAGTTTATAGATAATAAATTAATATAGTCCGTAATAAATTATTTTTAGTTGGTATCTTTAACTAAATATTATTAATATTGTTCAGTAACATTGAGAATATAATAGTCTCATATAAACTATTGATGTGATGACATTATAATGGAGGTACTTTATATAGTAAGATTATATAAGACTAGACCAAACATAATTTGAATCTCACATAAATTCTATTACTAATTGAGAATACAATAACGTTAAATGATAATCATATATAGATCAATCTTAGTCCTGAGTAATTATAAGCTCCTATTTATAATATTATATTTTTTTTACCTTCTTGTTAAGATTTGTTTTTAAACAAGTTGAATTACTTATATCTTGAGAACATAAGGCCTGTTTGATATAGTTTTCAAAGATCTTTTAGGATTCAAAAGATCTTTTAGGAGTATTTGGATAGATTTTTAGAGGATATTCTTTTATTTAAAAGATATTTTTACAAAAGCATGGACTCAATATCTTTTTAAGAAGATCTTTTTATATTTTACTTCAAGAAGTAAAGGCTTTTCCAAATGTAATAGGCCTATAATAAGATTTATAGCTAGGAATGTAATATACAAATATAGAATTCATCCTTCTTGAGGGAAGTTAGAAAAATAATTCTCTTCCATATTAATTTTGAACTTGAACAGCTTGAATACTCGATCTATAATAGATGTATAAAGTTATTGTTCATTAGAGAATTAAAGAGACACAAGGATAAAGAAGTTTTTAGAGAAGCACACAGAAATTAACCTAGCTAGCTCTAACTAAGGATCATATATGGAGGATTGAACTATATACAGTAATTAAATCAATGGATGTTTTCTAGGTAAATTAATTTTGTAATTTCTAAGAGTGCACATTTTTAGTGGGGTAATACTAAAATTAATAAATTAAACAAATTAATTAAAGAGTTTAATTACTTACCAAAATTTATTGGGCTTGAGTTACAGAGATTCATAGGTCTCCAATACTACCTCTAATAATATTTTATTGGATATTACAATATATCTATTAGTATACACTTGATAATAATGTTTTCTTGGTAACATATCAAATTACTAATAATTATTATTCATTAATTAATTTTGAATTAAATATGGTATTAATTATATATGAATATCCTTGTAATTAGCATTATGAAAAAATCTATATTGCTAATTAGATAGGCTCACATGCATCTCTCTCTAGTTGACACAAATCCCTCCCTTAGCGAGAGGATATTTTCACAAATAATTTGTATTTAAATTTTGAATTTTAAATAACAAATTATAGAAATATTTTAGAAAAATATATTTAGAGAAAATAAATATCTTTTATATATCCTATCAATTAAGATGCGTTACACGCCACCTACACAAGGCGTGTCAGTCTCTCTGTAGGTGGCATGGAGTCTCCTTAAAACAAGGAGATTTTTTCTCCTTTTAATTAATTTAGTTAATTTTTGTAATTAATTAAGTTACTTTATGTTTTATAAAAATAGTTTAATTAAACATATTAAAACGGGTTAAAAAGAGAAATCAAGCACAGAAAAATATAAGTGATAACTTTTTTACAGAGTCTCAAAGAACTAGAGAGAAAAAGAAAAAAAAAATTTTCAATTTTTAGTAGGTAAAAATTTTGCAATCCCATATATTGAGAATATTGTAAGATCATTAAAAAAATAAAAAGAGATATATTATTATTATAATGCCCACACGTTCTTCTTTTGGTGTCGGAGACTTGGTTTAGAAGTCCCATAGTTTAAAAAACAGGTAAGTGAGAGTATACCGATTATCATTGAGAGGTGATTTATCCTATTCTAGTTATTTTACAATCACTTCATGTGATTAATACTGTACACTCATATATTGATAAAATGTTTTTAGAAAATCTTTTATGTGCCTGGGCCTTTTTTTTCTGCTGCGCGATTGACTTTTCAACCAACACTTTTAATGTATAGCTTGTGACGTAAAATGGAAAGAAAAGAGTTCTTTCCATATTTGTGAATGTATTGTAGAATTATACAAGAGTTTATCCGCAAATTACAAACATAGGAAACAAAATATGGAAAAATAAATAAATAAACGAAAATGTGTTGTTCAAAGTCAATGGCAATAAATATAGCCCAAAATGAGATAATATACAATAATAATAATAATAATAATAATAACAATAATAATAATAATAATAATAATAATAAATCCATGACTTTTAGTTTTTTTATCAAAAATTCTACATCTTTTCACTAATATCAAATAAAATATTTTATATGTATTTTTCTATTAAATCTTACTAGTATATAATTAAAATTAGAGTTAAAATAGTTGAAAGAGAATATTTTTAACTTTTGAAATTAGATGACATAATTCAGAAAAAAAAAAACAATTTTTGTGTATTTGAAATCTGTTACTATTGGATTCCTAAAATATTACAAATTATTGTTAATATCACAGATTATTATTTTTGATTTAATAGTTGTCTTCTAGCTGTTTTTGTAGATGCCAATAGATAATTTAAAAGAATAAAGATGAAATCTATAACAATTTTAAATTCTAATTTTGACTGTACATATGAATCCAGTAAAATTTAATTAAAAAACACAAATATAAGATTTTATTTGATATTAATGAAAAGAAATAGGTTTTTTTTTTAATAAAAGACTAAAAGTAGTGGGGTTTTATAATATTATCCTCCAAAATGAATCAAAGTACTAAGGCAAGATAAAGGGAGATCATGTAATATTGGGCTCGAGAGAAAAACAGAAAGTAAATGATCTGATATCTCTATTATCCACCTCAAGATGGCGTGTGAAGATATTGAAAATCCCTCTTCAAAAGTAGATGGTGAAAAGGTTCTGCAATAAGAGATTTGTAAAAGAGCAAGGTTATGATGCACTTTGTTAGGTCCAAGGTATTGACAAGTGTTAGCAAATAATTGGCAAAAACAATAAACTCAAGTTGTTGTGAGAAAACTAACAAGTTATTGCAACAGGTCTCCTGATGTTGTAAAACACTTGTTGCAACAAATTTACAAGATTGCTCGCAACAGATTTATACAGGCAAAAATCTAATTTTTGAAACTTTTTGTTCTTGCATCTTTTGGCCTAATTTTCCTTATTAAACATTTCTAGAAGGATAACAGAGATTATTGCTGATGAATTTTCGTGATTAAGATAGACCTAATTAATTGAGGTATTTTATCTCAATTTTTCTTTGATTAAGTTTCTATTTTTAGCTTGATTCTTGCTCTTTATTACCTCAAATTTTGGATAATGATTTTTTACAGGTGTATAAGCAGAATCAAGATAATGGATGAATATTTCATCCATTATGGTGCAGAATATGTCCTCATTAAATTAATGTAATTAATTTTATGAGCTGTCAGGATTTTCAGGCAAAATCTGTTGTAACAGATTATGCTGTTTGTGGAAAGTTTTCTTATTTGATTTTGATTGACTCTAATTAATTGTGAAATCAATCTTTATCTTTAAGAAAAGATTTTATAGGTATAAAAGAGTGATTTCAAAGCCAAAATCGTGGAGAACTTCTCTCAATGCACCTGGACACTTTTTGGAGACAATTCATGAAAGCTGTTGCAACAGATTTCAGATTGTCCAAATAAGGAATGACAACAGATTTTGTAGCAAATTATTCCTTTCTAATTTTCAGCCTTTTCACACTAAGAAAGTACGAAATTGAGGCTAGAAATTCATCTATAAAAGCTCACCAAGTCCAAGAAATTTGTATGCACTTCAGAGAGAAAAATTTGCTGCAATAGATCTTTTATTTTTGTGCCCAAACTATGAGAAAAAGAGAGCATTTGTAAAAGAGTTTTGGGAGTTTATTTTTGTGTAAGCCTTGAATGTTCTTAGAGTGATTAGCTCTTGGAAAATCACTTGAGATTATAAAAGTCCTTCGGGAGAAGGGCTGGGTGTTCTTCGGGAGAAGATAGGTTCTAGTGCATAGGAGAGAGTCCTAGTGTGTGGAACTGAAAGTACGCCGTAGCAGAGAAGATTGATCCAGCTATTGAAGAGAGTTTAAGAGCTTGGAGTCAAGTAAGACGAGTACAGCTTGCTGAACATATTGAGTGAAGAGTCAAACACGGTACATCAAGATATGAGGGAGTCTTTCTTGTTTAAATCATTGGTGTTTATAATTTAAAAATTTCTACTAATATGTTTCTTTCTCTAGTCGTGGTCCCGTGGAGTAGGTTATTGAAAAATAGCCGAATTATGTAAAAATCTCTGGTATCATTTATTTTCTTTTAATTTCATTATTGTGGTTTTTTTTTTTTCCTATAGCACACGTTTAATACTTCATTGTTGCAACAACAACAATATGACTAACTGTTGCAACAGCTGCAGAATTCCTCTAACTATTGCAATAACAATGACAATCAACTTTTATTGCAATCTTGGATCTTTCACACTTAAATAGAGGTGTAGGATCCGTGCGAAGATATTGAAAATCCCTCTTCAAAAGTAGATGGTGAGAACGTTCTGTAATAAGAGATTTGTAAAAGAGCAAGGTTATCATGCACTTATATAAAGGTGTAGGGTCTATATACAAATTTAATGGTATGGATCTATTTCTATTAATATATGATGTTAAACACCAAATGCATGTAACATTTTCCTTCATAAAAATATAAGCTAATGGCTTCTGTGATCTAACATATTTAGTGCAAATAAGTTCTTGTTGAATCTTTAGATGAAGTAAACGATAGTTGATCTCGATATGTTCTGTTCGTTCATGAAAAATTGGGTTGGAGCAATTTGCAGAGCAATCTGTTGTGACGATACAGTTGTATTCGTTGAGAGTGGTGTACTCCTAAGTCTGAGCACACAATAACATAGTCACCAAGTAAAATATGCAACAGGTTGTTAACATATGGCTTGTTACTCCTTTTTAATGAATATGAGACTATTGATTGCATTTTGGACTTCCAAGAGATTGGTGATTCTCCAATAAGCAGAACACAGTGACCAGCAATTGAATGCCGAGAATCAAAATAAACATGCAAATCTGTTGCCCCGGAAGATGAAAGAAGAATTTCTTGTCCTGGAATATTATTCTTAATAAGTAGAACAAATTACCCGCGTTGCCGCAAGGTAGTGTTAATGCCTTTGCTTTTCAAGACAACTAACATAAATTTGGACTTTATAAGTGAGATCAGGCCTAGTCTCTATGAGGTAAAGCAAATGATCAATTAAACACCTGTAACAAGAGGCATTAAATATCCGTTTTATGCAAATGAGTGAGTGGAGGCACTTTAGGAATGAAAAGTATAAGTTTAACTCCATAGTAAACGGTTAGCTTGAATCAATAATAACTCTCTGTATTCATTATTAGGCTTGTTCATTTTACTACAGAAGTTCTCGTTCTATCTTCTTCGAGAATACTATCTTTAAGTATATATTGTCTGAACTATATTATTATACAAGTACAAGATAGAAAACAAAAATTATGTAAAAATAAACCAGTATTTCACAAAACATGACTTGTATGTTGAGCTAGACAAATTAAAGATTATGTATGTAGCTCGTGGTCTTGCCAGCTAGATTCTCATTTAGAGTAGACAATGAAATTATTATATGGTTGAAAGATTATTGTACCTGTGGGAATTCAAGAACCTATATAATGATACAGATGTTTCCGCCAAAAAAACAAAAAATAAAAAATAATTACAATCCAAACTTGCCAAGCAATATTAAAAGGAAATTACTTCACAATCAACAATTGAAAATAACATACAATAGCAAACTTAAATGAACAAATAAAATTGACGAGTACAATACGCAAACTGACCACAAAGCAAACAATAAACACTATTGGAAACTTCAAAATGAATTCTCAATCCTTGTTATACATAGATGTGATCAGTTGCCGTCTAAAACTTAGACTGAACATTTAAGACAACGTTCTTATCCACTTGAAAAGCCTTGGCAAGAATATCAGCAGAGATTTTAGGCTGGGATCCAAACACTGCATTGGCAATAGTAATAACTCCTGGATTTTGGCTACTCAAAGCTGCAATGGCGATCGCATTACCATATCCAATGTTTCTCTGGAAATGAATGAGTCCAACCGGGAAAACAAACACATCTCCCTTCTGAAGAACTTTCGTAATGAGACGGTTTTCTGGATTGGACGTGACAAACCCCACTTCAAGGCTGCCTTCTATGACGGTCAAAATCTCACTGCCACGAGGATGTGTGTGTGGTGGATTAATTCCCCATGGGGCATAGTCGATTCGAGCAAGAGAGATGCCTAGAGTATTGAGGCCTGCAATTTGGGTTACAGTGACTGGAGTCACTCGAGAACCAACTGGATTTGATGTGTTGCCTGGTTTGTCAAGCCCACTGAAGAAGAAGTCATCAGCCTGGACAAGCTTGGGGTCCTTACAGACAAACCCATTTAGTAGCACTGCAATGATAAACCAATGACACAAGTCAACTCAAAACTAAAAACTTGGTTGATATTTATTACAAAGTGAATATATAAACCTACATACCTGAACTGTTGGAGTCTTTGACACAAAAATCCTGAAGAGAACTAGGATCAGAAGCGAGGGCAATGGAACAAGTTATAGCAAACAATAATGCTAGCATTAAAAATTGAGAAGCCATTGTGTTCAATATAGCACTATCCTTTTAGTAGGGACAATATTTTTTGTGTGAAGTAACTAAAAACTTAACTGGGTCACCTTTTTTCTTTGAATTTGTGATCAATAGGAGATCTTAATTAGTTGAAGTGAGGATTGGAGAACCAAGTGGAGCTGCTTTTATAAGGAGTTGAGGTGCTGGAGATGTTGTCATGGATTGAAAAGGTCTAGTCGTGGTCAATAATTAGTAAAGCCGTGTATACGTAACTAAGATATATAAATATTATGTTGTCCGTCCATGCACTAAAATGTTCTAGGCAATATTTCGTCTCATCTTTGACATTTTGTCATGTTAAGGTTGTGCAATTCTGTTAAAATATAACTAAAAGTTGGCCAATACCTCTTAATGATTTTAAGTTAGTTCTAGGAGAATTTCTAAATCAATATAGTGTCAGTGATCTATCAGAGCATGGAGATTTGAATTCAAACCGTGTGAAATCAAACAAACAAACTGACATTAATTAAGAAGAATATATATATATATATACACATACATACATACATATATATATATTATAGCCTGCCGGCAATTCAAGCGCTTCGTGCCAATCGACTTCATGTAAGTGGATAAGGGCGAATCCTATTTATAATTCATTTATTTGGTTTTTTTTTTTTTTCAAGGGAATCCGATTAATGAACTAATGCTCCACCTTTTCTCCTAATCACATATACGCGTATGAATATTTATTCCACAACTTAATTTATGTCTTCGTCAGTATTTTTTTTTTATTTTGTTTTTATCAAAATTAATGCTCATCTCATATGTTCTTATGTTCTTAAGCTCGGTTGTGACTAGCTTGGTCAACAGTTGAACAATTATACGAAAAATATCTACTAATATGCACGGATACATGGCAGGGTGAGGCCTAGTACTAACTTTATTACCACTACAAGGCAGGATGTAAATTAAAGACCAAGAGTAGTTATCGTAAAATTTTAGTTACTATAAGAAATGGTTTTTTTTACGCACCAGGACAAACAGCATATATATAATTATTAAGAAGAAACGGCCTTTTTACCGAAAGATTTTTCCATCAATATACCTACTTGTCATATTTATACTTATATATTTTTGTGTATATTAAAAGAATAATGCTAGGAATTCCACCTAGTTTATTACTATTTTTAATACTATCTGACATGGTAAATAAGTTGTGTTACAATTCAACTTGTGAATTGAAATTTATCGCAAATTAGTTTAATGATATTCATAATTTGTATAGTAACAAATCATATACCTCATCAAGTAGTATTAAAGAGATAGGATATATGATTACCAAAAAAAAAAAAAAAAAATCATACTGGAATATCACATTCCATAATATGTCTCGTTAAAAATCTCATAGAGCAAAATTGGGAACTCTAGAAGGAAACAAGGGCACTGTGTGAGATATAACTATCAATGAAAACGATAAAAAGAATGAAGAGACATATTTTGAATTTAAATTAAATTAAGTTATTGTGATTTAGATGACAAAGGCTCTCTCTTGAATGAGCTTTGATTTTACTAAAGTAAAGACCGAATTAGAATTTTCCAATTCAATCCTTTGAAAGAGTACATAATATATATGAGTATAATAGTAGCCTAGAGTTGTTTTGATCGCATGGTTTAAAGTAAATTTGGTGAATATATTCTATTACAAATGTAAAAGCTGTCAAAGGTTATTATGATATCTAGCTCACGTTAAGGGCTGACAGTTTCTATGGATTAAATGCATGTGACTGGGCAATTTTTTGCTCTCGGACACTATTATAGAAAACCTTTTCCACATCATTTATAAGGCGATCTGATAGAGAAACCATGTTGATCAATAAGTGACGTGGAAATGAGTGATATAATAGCACTACATTATACCACGTCGCTTTAAAAACGATATGGTTTGCTACCCTACTATATCACTTGTATAGAAAGTGACATAGTAGGCCAAAATATCTGACAAATTATCAGTTATTAAGGTCCTACTATGTTGCTTTTGGAGAAATACCATATCACTTCCCTAGAAAACAACACGTATGTACCATGTATCATGTATCATGTTGCTTTTATAGGAAGCAACGTGGTAAGTATCGTCTTCCTCCCTGCATGCTCTGCCGATGTAGGTCGCCGCATCCTAAAAAATTTTGAACACCCCATGGGTCTCCTCGTAGATCAAACTAATGATACGCTTCACACTACCTTTATGAGCCCAACACCGAATCATCGACTTCGTGATCTATTGTCTAAATCTTTATGATGTCGCTTCGCTCCTCTCCTCCCTTTCTACGCCCTAATATTGTCGATGATAGTAGGAAACCTTATGAATCTTCACGTAAAAGATCAAAAAGAACTATTACAGAAATTTTCAAAGACATAAAAATAGAAGAAACTAAAATTAGAGAAAGAGGTACCTGAAATTTGAAATGGGTAGAGTTTGAATGAGAAGGTATTGAAAATTTTTTATTTGTTCAAATCAGGGTCGGGAGACGATTTGGTGGGGTTGATAATTTTGAATAGACGGTCATAATGGATTATTTTTTATGAGTGCAGATCGATGACGTGGCTAACACAAGCCCTCTACCACGTTACTTTTGCAGAAAACGACGTAGTATATGGCCTAATTACATCGCTCGTTACATAAGCAATGTGGTAGAACCTGCAATCACATCGCTTTTAAATGATGTGACGTGGGAGTCCAACTACGTCGTTTTTTTTTTAAAAACGACGTGATTCAAGTGACGTCATTGTCCCTTTTTAAGTAGTGAGAGAATCTCTGCATTCAGGGGATGTGACAATCCGTATAAAGAAAAAAAAAAGGGTTTAAATAATATTAAATAAAAAATATAAAGGTAAATGAAATGACAAAAGAACCCTTGATTAATATATACTATTTGGGGACACATTGGTAATTCTATTAGAGACAGTTTAAGAAATCCTAAGACTAATAATCTGCTCAGTTTTATATGTACGCTTTATGAGAAAGGCAGAGAGACAGTCACATAATTTCAAGGAAGAAGGAGAAGCAAGAAGATGATTCAATTCATTCGAATGTTAAGGTAATTAACTGTAGTCTATTGAGTCTATATGCACTAATTAGATTTTTGGGGATTGAAATTGCATGTCTAGGGTTAGGGTTTTAATTTGCTCATAAATAATTTATGAACTATTAGGATGAATCTGATTAGAAGATGAATCCTATTGATATTAGGATTCAAACAAGACAAATTTTAAGTGATTTGGTTTAGTAAATAGAAAGTTATGAATTTTTGAGTTTTGGACTAAGATGTAAAAACGCAGCAGAGAATACGACTAGCTTTTTAGGAAATTTTGCTAGTCTGATTAGGTCATATTTGGTATGGTTAGAAAGCTTATCGAATTATCTTTCTAATGGTATATAATTTGTCAAAAATAAACTTATAACCAAAGAGTTATAGCCAATTGAAGTGAGTATTACGAATCTGGAAGAAATCTGAAACTTTAGGTACTTTTAGCAAAATATGGCTGCGGCTTGTCTGACTGTACGGGACTTACCTATAGACCCTATAGCTACATTCTTGGTACTTTTAGGACCTCATGACTTGTAGAATATTTCCTC
This sequence comes from Trema orientale, assembly GCA_002914845.1. Classification (NCBI taxonomy): domain Eukaryota; kingdom Viridiplantae; phylum Streptophyta; class Magnoliopsida; order Rosales; family Cannabaceae; genus Trema; species Trema orientale. The sequence goes on from JXTC01000010.1 coordinate 1,424,933, forward strand.
TAAGTTTGATGATTTTTAGAGAGATATTAGAATTGTTATGAATCGTAAGAAATTGACATTATTGGGAATAGCTATGGAGTTGATTATAGAAGATGCATGGGCAGTAAGTAGTCAACACTTTTAGCATAATTAGAGTATGATTTTATTGTTGTGATACTTATATATGATTTGTGTGATAATAGGCATTTGAGAGATTATGTGGATTATTTTGGTTAAATAGGCAAAGCGAAAGAGGTAAGTAACCTTTGATCTTTTCTAGTAGTTTTCATCGTCCAAAAGCTAAATGTTTTATTGTTTTATTATTTCTAATAGAATCATGTTTACAAGTATTTTCTTTAAAATATGACTTCAAGTAAAATATATTTTGGTAATAAGACTATTTATTGAAAGAAATCTGTTTTATTAAAATAACGTAATTTTTGTGAAAATAGTATGATTCTATGTTTTGTACTAAATTATGGATCAAGTATATGAATTACTATTGAATATGATTACAAGAAAATTATTTTGGAATGAGTACGATGTTATAATGAGATGAAAGTAAAATTGTTTATGATTCGTTATTATAAATAAGTATTTTGAAACTCTCTTCTGTGACTATGCACGTGGACCCAATCCACAGGGGTTATATGTGGACAGTACTGACCTAGCTGCAGGGTTAAATGTAGTAGATTCGTGATTCGTACCCGGCTACAGGGGTTATCTGTAGTAGATTTGGACCCGGCTACAGGGGTTATTTGTGGCAGATTCGGACCCGGCTACAGGGGTTATTTGTGGCAGATTCGGACCTAGTCACAGGGGTTAAGTGTGGCCATAGTCACCAAAAACTGGGGAGAAATAAAATTGAAATTGTTATTGACTAAAAGGGATTCGAAAAGACAGATTTGGAAACTTATTTCTTCTTTTGTAAAATTGTTTACTAAACGACTTGATTTGAGTATTTTTCAAGTATTGATTTCTGAAATCAAAATTGTTCTGAAAAATATTTATTAATGATTTTGGTCTACATATGCTTGATCCAACTAGATAAGATTACTGGTTACTTACTGGGCTTCTAGCTCACCTTTTTATTTTTCCTCCCAGGTTTTAAAGATTATCAGTTAACAGGCTCATAAAGGGAACTTATTTAGTAATAATTGAGGTGCATAGTTCAAAGAGAGGAATTCTTCATCTTGATTGCGAAAATGTAAAGACTCAGAAGGTTGATTATCTTGAATTTATTAGATTATAGTTTTTACTGCATAGTATTTATTTTGAGTATTTGGAGACTTTATAAGAGTTGTTAAATTTTATGTTATATATTGGTATTTATTAGAGACTAAATATTCTTAATTATATTGGTTTATAGAAAGATACCTTGCATGCCTATGAGGCTTTGCTTTATGGGCATGCGGCGCACGTCCTCGGGTGTGGGGCGTGACACGGGAAGTATAAAAATAATTGGCTTTACATCTCACGTCTTCGTCCTTTCATGATAGTTTGTATTCTTATATTTTCCGGACGAATGGAATGTGATAAACTGTTTCATTTTTTTTTTTGTATTTCTTTTCTATTTTATTAGCTAAAAAAGTGCCACATCATCCTAAAAATAATAGAAGCATTTTGTGGGAAGTTATTTAAAAATAATAATAAACTATTTCAAATAAAGTGATTTGATTAACGAGATAATGAGAAGACAACAAAAATTGAGATAGCTGATCTCAATTCCGAACGAGCTTCATAAGATAGTTGTATTCAGTCTTTTCTTGGTGGATGTGACCTCATGAGATCTATTAAGACTCCCATGTTGTAGATTTCGTTAAAAACTTCTGGGATTGTTGAACTTTCTATTTTTTCTTTTTTTTTTTCAAAAATTTGAGGAGGGCCTTAATTGGTACAGGATAGGTTTTCCAGTCATGGAATGTGGGTATAAGATCATCTCCAACCCACGCCATTTAGGTGTGGGAAAAGAAGATTTGTCACTGGGAATTGGCAACTCAACACCATTTTGGCGTTTGAGCCCAGCTGTGAATAGTGTCACGCCGGGTTGACCCGAACCCAACCCGCACAACCCGCTTTGGTGAATAACATCTAACCCATAACCCGATTTTGACCCGTCAACCCGTTTTTGACCCGCCAACCCGCTATGACCCGTATTTTTTTACTTATATTTTTTTTTCTAAGGCTATTATTGTCTCATTTTAAAATAAATAAATTAAGGATAATTTATAAAACTTACATTGTACAAATTTAATTTATCTATAATAATAGTCATAAACAAATTAAATAAAAAATATTTTTATAATTTAATTATATATATATTTGTTGGCGGGTCAAACGGGTCAAGTTCGTGTCAAGCGGGTTGACCCGAATCCGACCCGTTTTTTTATTCGTGTCAGGTTGGTCGACCCGAACCCGACCCGCACCCTTTTTCTTCAACCCTAACCCGCAAAAAATCGTGTCGTGTCGTCGTGTCGTAACCCGAATTGCCACCCCTAACTTTCGAGAGAGAAAAAAAAAAAAAAAAAAAGGAAAAGAAAGGAGCGTATATTTTAAGCTCATACATGTGCCACGCACGTGGGCAATACTTTAGCACATATTTAACTCATATTTTTAACGTTCCAGAAGCTACTGGAGGACACGCGTCATCATCTTCTTCAAGCTTGTATATAAGCCGAGTTTAACAGAATTATTTTTAAAAAAGAAGAAGAAGAAGTTAGATTTTCATTTTGTTATACTGTAAGATTAAGCTAGAAGAGAAAGGGAGATTGCGAATGAGGTGGAAAGAAAAAGGGAAATTTTAACGGGGTTTCTTAGCATTGTAATTTTTCTCGGGAAAAAGTTTGCGTTTGTGCAGTGGTGGATTGAAAGACTTGAGTGTTGTAAACTCTATTATTCAACATAGTGCAAAATCGAATTCCTCAAGGGGAGTTGGCAGGGACGTAGGCTCGAATTCCAGCTCAATCTTGAAAACAATTTTTTGTGCTCTTGATTGCATTTGAGTTTCTTGTTTCCACATTTGATTGATCGAAGTTAGTGTCGGAAAAATTTCTACGTACATTTTTTTTTCCCGAAAAGTAAAAAAGAGAAACAGTCTCAAGGAACTAGGGCATCTCTAACCCTTTACACCAAATTAGTGTAATTTTTACTCTATTTTGATTCACATCAAAATAACTTTATCTCTAACTCATTATCCTATTTCTAACACCAAAAATGAATACTCCTTGTATATTCCTTTTTATCTACTTTTTATATAAATTTTCTCTAATTCTCCAATATTTATCTATTTCACCAATAATGCCACATACAAATTTTTTTTACATATTGATTCAATAATATGTTTTATTATTTAAGAAAGTCATAGAAACTAATAGATTAAGTAATTATATTTTATTAACTAAAATTGCCAATTTATATAATTAATATAAGTTTGATGCTTTTACATTATAATTAAATTGATATTTCATATTATTTACTTATTAAAAATTCTCAATATAAAATTAATCACGAAATAATAATAAAGATATGAGACATAAAAAGGAAGATTTTTACGGAAGATTTTTACTTTTTGATAGCAAAAAGTTGTTAATTTTGGCAAAACTATGCAATTAGGGTCAAAACTAATAAAAAAAAAACAATACTTCCATTTGTGGGCTTTTTTGCAAATTAAAAAAAAATAGTTAAAAAAAAAAGAATTAGCATTTGTAAATAGTACCATATCAATATGTGCGGGTCGGGTTAGTGTTGATGATTTTCTGACACGACGGGTCACGGGTCGGGTTCGGGTTAACATAATTTATGTATATATTAGACTTCAACCCGACACGAACCCGACCCATCGACCCGAATTGACACCCCTACTCGAAAGCATATATAAGCTCCTTTAATAAGCTCAAACTCATCACTCCATGAGCTTAGTAGCAAGATATGAGCTCAGCCCAATAAAGCCCATTTAGTGTATAAACACTTTATGAGCCCAATGAGCTCAACCTTTAGCACATTTACTGAGCTCGGTCTTTAGCTCCTTATGTCAAATAAAAGCCCATCCGACTGAGCTAAATATAGCTCATATTAGTAAGCTCAATTTAGCTCATCTTCTCCTCTTTATAAATGACACCTACTGGACAATTTTTTTTTTTTTTGTCCTTTCTTCCATGTTTTAGGAGCTGTAAACTCCACCTAGCATATGAGAACTGAATCAACAATGTAGAACTACAAAAATGCGATCATATATGTGATCAATGACTACCTTATGAGTGAAAGAAAAAGTAATTTTAGACCTGGGATATCATTGGGTATGTAATGTACAACGAATTTATCTAGATTAATGTTTTAGAAGTTGAGTGAAAATTCAAATACTCTTTAGCCAAATATATCCTCTCCATTATGGGTCCTATTTTTAAGTAGAGCCAATCAAAATACAAGAATTAAAGAGTATCAATACTCCCAAAAAGTGGTGGAATATTGTAGAAGTTTCCTGTAGTTATATATGCCAACTGGGGCTAGCTCAGTTGGTCCAAGGTTTAAGGGTTGTGTGTGTGTGTTTGGGGGGGTCAGGGGTTCAAACCTTGGTAGTGTGTGTGTGTGTCATTTTCCTTTAATTTGTAGTAAGTAGTGGTCATTAGTTAAGCTCCATTTTTATAAAAAAATATATATATATATGATTTCAATAGCTTAAATGTTTTTTAAGGGATAGTTGGCAATCTTCTTGTTCCCCATCCTAGTGGGGCTTTAAAAGGGAAGTTGGTAATGAGAAAGTTCATAAAGGAAAAGTTTTTATAAAAAATTTATACAAAATTGAGCTTAGTTATGAAAATGACCCAACAATATATATGAAGCCTAAACTAAACCTATGTACTGATGACCCAAACCGGAACAATTAACTGACCATATATGTTACTTTTTTCTTCTTCTCTCGCTAAAGACGAAGTGTTGGTACTTGTAAAGCAGTTGACTTTATAATAGAGTTATTCTTGTGACAATGACTGAAATGATTGAAGTTGTAAACCGATAGTGAGATAAAGATAAATAAGATGATGGCTGAAAAACTGTTTTGAATGAGTCAAAGAAAATCGATTAGGATAACTGACTGCTGTTAATGATTTGCACTAGGAGTAAAGGTATCAAGTTGATATTGGTTAATCACATGGGAGATTAGGTATCGCACACTCACATGAGATTATTTTCTGTTCCAATTGTTTATTACAATCCTAAAAGTGGTATCAAATCATTATCTCAATCCTAACCCTATGCACGAAACAGGTACTCGTATCTCACTTCATTGGCAACGCTGGCCTATTGTCTAGTAACTTGTTCTGTTGTTCATAGAGATTATATATATTTTCCTTTTTACATGATTTCTCGTATTATTTTAAACATTAATTACTTGTAAGCTGTTATTATTTCCATGATAAATTACGTCCTTTATTTCTGGAGCACTTATCCAAGAAACGGGGAAAAAAGGGTCCTAAATCTTTTGCCTGTCAAAGCAACGACATCCAAATTTATTATTATTATTATTATTATTATTTTTATTATTATTATAATAATATATTTTTCGGTGGATGGCTTTTATTTCACCAATAACACTAATACAATTACAAATTTAATACAAAGATCAGATTAAACAAACTAAATTATTACTAACAAATAAGAAGTAATAGATTATACATGAAAAATACATAGATAAAGATAATATGCACATAAATCCATACATTTGAGCTCCATATAAGATGTCTCTCTAACTCATTCAAATCATCTTCTATCACCAGAATTAGTTCTTTTGACTAATAACAGGATGAATTTTTCTGAATATCGTCTTCTATCACTAGAGTTAGTTCCTTTGGCAAAATAAAATCTTCAAAATCTGGATATTAAAAGCTTCAAATCTAGAGAAATACCAACAAAATACACACAAAAATATTAGAAATGAATAAAATACATAAAGATTTAGAACTAGGTGAGACAAAACATCCATAGCTCTAGATCTATGATACAATACCTTCATATATGTAGAAAGATTTATTAAAATGAAAATATAAAGACCGACCCTTATTAAAGAGAGATTAAAAGATCTCTCCTCTGGTGGATTAGAAACACCTCAGCGAGAAAGAAGGTTTTTGCGAAAGATGAGATAGAGCCATTTTTTCATATAGTTTCACACTATTTAAAAAATTTATTATCCTTCCGATATAAAAGAATATTCGGAAAATAAAATTACAAAACAAGCGCACACACTTTGGTTCAGAAAACACGATTAAGTAAACATGGAAACAAAGTAGTGGATAACAGACACCTTGACTACACTTCAAAACATCACTAATTCGAATCATACACTAACGTACTAAAGCTTAGACTGAACTTGTTTTACTACATTTGCATCCACTTGAAAAGCCTTGGCTAGAATATCAGCAGGGATGTTAGGATTAGATCCAAACACTGAATTTGCAATAGTAACAATCCCTGGATTTTGGCTACTCAAAGTTGAAATAGCCAATGCCTTGCTATGTCCAACATTTCTTTGGAAGTGAATTAGACCTTTTGGGAACACAAACACATCACCCTTTTGAACTATCTTTGTTATGAAACGATTCTCTGGGTTTGAGGTGACAAAGCCCACTTGGAGAGTGCCTTCTATAACGGTGAACAGCTCAGTGGCCCGGGGATGTGTGTGTGGTGGGTTAAGGCCCAATGGTTCATAGTCCACACGGGCCAAGGAGATGCCCAGAGTATTGAGCCCAGGAATTTTGTCCACATTTATGAGTGTCACTTTGGAGCCAACTGGGTTTGATGTGTTTCCTGGGATGTCAAGCCCACTGTAGAAGAAGTCATTGGGCTCAACGAGCTTCGGATCCTTACAGGCAAAGCCATTTACTAGCACTGCAATAATAAGTGAACCACATTGTAATGAGTAACATCTATATGATTTGATACCAAACACTAAAGTTGATCTACATTAATTACTGGTTGGGAAATTAATTTGTTGGGTAATACACTATTTGATCTACTACAAATCTTTCCAGATTTATAAAATGTTACGCTTTTATATGATTTTAATATGATATGACGTTCAGAAACACGCATTGTCAATAAGTATACCCTACCACATAAGTTTCTCGTGTACAAACGAAAAACAAAGAAACCGTTCACCCAAAGCAATAAAACAGCACCCATATATAATTTGTATATAAACATATTTACATTCTTACCTGGGCTGTTGGAATCTCTGACGCAGAAATCCTGAAGGGGGCTAGGATCAGATGCTAAGACAATGGAACAAGTTATAGCAAATAATCCTAATATGATCAGAAACTTGTGATTATTAGAAGCCATTCTCAACTGTACTCTTGTCTGAAAAGATCTCTCCCTAAAAATTATCACTTAGTTAAAGACCAATAATCTTTAAAATTCTTCAGACTTAAATGTGGCAATAAGAAGATGAACTTGGTTGAATTTATACGAAAGTGAAACAAATGTTTAACACTTTTATAAAGAGATAAAAGATACTAGAGTGGAGATGTTCTCATCTGTTGAAAAGATCTAGTCATGGTCAAAACTTGAGACCAAGTATGCAAACTAAGAGATAGCACTACTTCGTCCATTGAAATATTTTCATGAAATAATATTTAATTCGAATTTGTCAATATTTCGTTACGAAAAGCTGTACACACTCATAATGATCAATAAGGATAGTCCGCCGGCTATTGTTGCATTTCCTCTCTAATATAATTACATCTGCTTGCTTATTTGATCAAGCTAAGTATATTATTCTTGAACTAAGCTAATTTTGTCCTCATCATCGTGTACGTAAATATATTAATTTTCTATTGTGTATTCTTACTTGTTCTTGTGCACAACCTTTTGTCTTTATCAATCAAATGATTTTATTATACTCACCTGTCTACGTTAAGTTATATTTGGGTTCAAAATGATGACTTGGTCATTGCTGAACAACCATGTATCTGCATTAATTACGAATTAATTTTGTTAATGCACGGGTGGTGCATAGCTGAGAATATATTCTTGAATTGGTGGGATGATGAGGTCAATTATATATGAGGTTTCAATGTAAGACATGGCTTTTAATTATACGATAATATTTTTTTTAATGGTGAGTAGACTAATGCTAATTACTTGTTTATACAAACTCATTGCACAACGATGTAGAAACTTTATAAGCATAATAGAATATCTAATCCTAATTGTACTCATACATGGTCGTGTGAAATAGAGATCACATAAGAGAAGGTTCGATACTCTTACAATGAAAACTTCACAAAAATTATGCTCATAATAATTTAAAAAAAAAATCAATGGAAGTAGTTATATAAACGCCTGCAATTAACAATGAATAGGAATTCATTGAAATGTATGGATGTATTTCATGTAATGTATGGATGTATCCTGTGATTAACTAACTTCTACCAGCTGGGTTTTCTTCACTGGCTCAGAATGTACCGTACATACTACGTGGGTTTGAGCTTAGAATAATGATAACTTGTATTAGAAATCTGTACGTAAGAGTTTGAACAAAGAAGTTCTTGGGAACTTCTAAGACCTAGCTAGTGTGTTTTAGCTACCTTCGATTTAGGATTGTATGCCTAGTGCTTACTCTTTCCTTTTGTTCTTGATTCAATTCAGATAATTGAGATTAATAGTGTTTTAATCCTCGCAAGATCGTTGCTAATTCAGCGATGAGCAGAAACGAATGTCAAACACCTGAACTAAAACACACTACAAATTAGCATGAATTGTTAACATGAATATATGGGATTGCAAAACCAAACACAAACCCTAGAACATTCATGTAAAACTGATAGGAAGGGATTCATTGAGTATACCTGAGTCCATGATTAATACCGTAGTCTAGACGATGAACCGAAGGCGGAAGCGATAGTAATTGACTGTAATTGCTAGAGGCTTTGATCTTCTGTAGCCTAAAAACCTAATGTCACTCAGATGGAATTCTCTGTAATTGATGGTAGGTTACAGAGAATTGAGCGTACATATTCTTTTTGGCTACATGGACCATAACCCTAATAGGTTCTTTAAATAGATCCCTGTTGGGTATCCATCAAACCCAACTGGGTGACTAATAGGGTATCCACATTAGTATCTATACCTAGTTAGATATCCTGACCCAGCCCTAATTAAATCACTTATTAGGTCTGCTTAAGAATAATATGGCCCAATACAATTGATAAAATATGTGGCCCAACATAGGAAATAAAATTCCTAACAATCTCCCACTTGGGTCACATATGAACCAAATATGATTATATTGCAAAACTGTAGTATGGCCATTAATACACCATATTATTCCTAAATATCCCCGAAGTTGCAATTCCGTCCATCAGACATATCAGCACGAAACCAAAGCGCTCGTCGTTGCACTTATTTGGACGGCAACTAGAATCCTCAATGATCACCGTACTAATACACCCGAATGACATAGATCGAGTATGGAATATGGCATGGAAATTACACGCAATGTGATTTATCATATCTATTTCCAACTGGTCCACCCGAAATTTTATTGAGATCGACCGTAGTCTTTCCCCTTTAGTGCATTACCTCAAACTTTATTGTTAACCACAATGGGAAAGCTAGAAAATATGAAATGCATCATATAATATATAATGAACATAGTCTATAATGAAAACCATCATCAATAACCAAAGTACTGCAGTAAATAAACATAAACAAGTGTCACACAATAAGCATCTAAACCAAATTACAAAC
>JXTC01000010.1:1435090-1457197 GCA_002914845.1 Trema orientale
GATCTCGGTGTATCTGTATACCTAATACAAAAGAGGCGACTCCAAGATCTTTCATTTCGAAATTCTTTGCAAGAAATCTCTTGGTGTCGTGCAGTAAGCCTATATGACTACTTACCAGTAGTATGTCATCAACATAAAGCACCAGAAAGATAAACTTACTCCCACTGAACTTATGGTATACACAATCATCAACAGGATTCACCTCAAAACCGAACGAGAAAATTACCTCATGAAATTTATGGTACCATTGACGAGAAGCTTGCTTGAGACCATAGATGGACTTCTTGAGTTTGCAAACCATAGACTTTAGATCTCCCAATACAAAGTTTTCTGGTTGCACCATATATATTGTTTTATCAATGTCTCCACTGAGAAACGCTGTCTTAACGTCCATCTAATGAAGCTCAAGATCATAATGAGCCACAAGTGCCATAATAACTCTAAAAGAGTCCTTCGAAGCAACCGGAGAGAAGGTCTCTTTAAAGTCAATGCCTTCCTTCTAAGTAAAGCCTTAAGTGACAAGACGTGCCTTATATCTCTCAACATTGCCTTCCGAATCCCGTTTGGTCTTAAATATCCATTTGCAACCAATGGGCTTCGCACCTTCAGGTAATTTGACGAAATCCCAAATGCCATTGTCTCTCATTGACTTCATCTCTTCATTCATAGCATCGATCCACTTTTGAGAATTGGAACTTTGTTTGACTTGTGTGAAGTTGATTGGATCATCTTTTACTATCCCAATGTCAAATTCATGTTTCTGGAGATATACGACATAGTCATCCGGAATCGCACTTCTCCTTTCTCTAATGGACCTCCTTAAAGGCACTAGTTCTTGAGGCTGTTGAGTTTGCTCTACAGGAGCATTTACCTCAACTGGGACAGGAACCTCCTGAACATTGTCTTGAACTGGAGTGATTGCATCTTGAACAATGATATTGTCAGGAACATGATCCTGAATATCCTGACCATTGTCAATAGCAACCATAGGAAGAGAAATGAATTCCTCTTCAAAAACAATGTTCCTAACCTTATCTTCCCTCCCAAACTCAATATCCTCAAGAAATTTGGTATTTCCCGTCTTAAAGAAGGACTTTATTGTGGGATTATAAAATTTATAGCCTCTGGATCTTTTAGAATACCCAACAAAATAGCAGCTTACTGTTCTTGAGTCCAGTTTCTTTTCATTCGGCCTGTAAGGCCTTGCCTCAGCTGGACAACTCCATATGTGTAAATGACTTATACTGGGCTTTCGCCCAGTCCAGAGTTCATAAGGGGTTTTAGCTACTGCTTTGCTCGGTACTCTATTAAGGATATATGCTGCAGTTTTGAGTGCGTCTCCCCATAGTGATTCTGGTAAGGTGGAATGACTGATCATACTCCTTACCATATCCTTTAATGTCCGATTGCGTCGTTCAGCAACACCATTCAAGTTAGGTTTCTCAGGCATGGTGTATTACGGGACGATACCGCACTCTTCCAAATACTTAGCGAAAGGCCCTGGACGTTGCTCACCTGATCCGTCATACCGACCGTGGCATTCACTACCACGATCAGATTTGACAGCTTTAATTTTCTTATCAAGCTGATTTTCAACTTCAGCTTTATAAGCCTTACATACGTCCAGTGATTGTGACTTCTCATAAATTAAGTATATGTACCCATAGCGAGAATAATCGTCTATGAACGTGATAAAGTACTGTTGTCCATTCCAAGAAGTCGTAGGGAATGGACCACAGATATCCGTATGTATCAGTTCTAAGACGCTAGAGCTCCTATTGGCACCTAACTTCCTAACGTTAGTCTGTTTCCCCTTTATACACTCAATGTAGACGGTAAAATCTGCCAAATCAAGGGGACCAAGGATCCCATCAGACACAAGACGTTCAATTCTTTGTTTAGAAATGTGTCCTAAGCGTCTGTGCCACAACATCGCTGAGTCCTCATTAGTTAATTTTCATTTTGTACCTCTTGAATTTACATGCAAAGTTTCATTAACGGAGGGTTGGGTATTTACCATATAAAGATTGTTAATAAGAATACCAGAACCAATAACATTTGAATTAAGCATAAGACTAAATGAATTATTTCCGAAAGAACAAGAATAACCGAATTTGTCCAATACAGAAACTGAAACCAAATTCCGTCTTAAAGACGGTACCACAAAAGTCTCATACAAATCCAAATATTTTCCAGAATTTAAATATAATCTAAAGTGCCCAATGGCCTCCACCGAAACTGTTTGACAGTCGCCCATATAGATGAGTCTTTCATCATCACTTGGCTTTCGGCTCCACAGGTAACCCTGCATGAAAACACTAACGTGAGTAGTAGCACCCGAATCTACCCACCAAGTGTCCTTAGGTACAGAAGTTAAATTAACTTCAGAACAAACATAAATGAGAAGCTTACCTTTCTTAACACGCCAAGCTTTATACTTAACGCATTCCATCTTTAGGTGTCCACTTTTTCCACAAAAGAAGCAACCTTTCTCATCTTGCTTCTTCTGTACCTTAACAGGTGGAACCCCTACAGCTTCATTAACTTTATCTATTTTTCTCTTCTTTGCCTTAGAGGTAGTGGTCAAGTTCGTACTTTCAGGCCTTTCGGTTTTGATTTTCTCTTCCTCCTGAACACAAATGGCTATTAATTCATTAATATTCCATTTGTCCTTTTGGGCATTGTATATGATCTGTAAGTTCCCGTACTGATTAGGAAGAGAAAGCAAAACCAAGGCCACAAGCAAATCCTCATTAATTTCTAACTTGAATTCCTTAAGCTTGCCAGCCAAATGAGACATCTGCATGATGTGTTCCCTTATATTTCCTTTGCCACTGTACCTCATTGAGATGAGTTTCCCCAAGGTACTAATCATCTCACCCTTTTCATTCTTGAGATATAATTTCTCAAGAGCAGCAAGGAAATCCTTAGCATTTTTCTCGTTTGGCAAAGAGCCCCGCATGACTTCTGGAATAGAGCGCTTCATGATCATGACACTCATACGATTGGACTTTTTCCAAAGCTCAAAGTTCTTTTTATCCTCAGTGGAACTTTCTTCCGTAAGAGCAGGGGGTTGGTCCTTTCTAAGTGCTAGGTCAAGATCCATACAACCCAGTACGATTATGACATTCTCTTTCCAGGACTTAAAGTTTGTGCCCGTAAGCACAAGAATAGTACTCAAGTTGGCAGAAAAATTAGCAACAGAAACTGTATAGAGAACAAAATAATACTATAAATTAAACATGCTCACAACTTAAATGTCATATTAGGCATACAATATAATCACAAAATATGCAAATATGACACATATCACATAAGGTGGGCTACCATCACAAGATACCTAGCGCAACATTAATAGGCCTTCCTTTGGGCCGACGTATTAACTTGCAAGTGGTACTCTTAGGTGTAATAATCAAATACTGACGGTAAATCCTGTCAAATAACAAATCTTCCATTGGGCCGATTTATTGCTCACATGGAAACCAAACAACTGTCACATACTCATTATCACAGGTGCGTTTATTGTCGTGCCAAATAACCATCTTCCTGTGGGCCGATAGTTATCCGCATTAACAACAAACCCACAACATCTTTATACGTTGGACTAAACAAAACTACACAACATAGGTTACTTTGGCAACATATTGCTTTATCGTGTTTAATCTAACATACAAGACAAATGGTGCAATGAAAATCATCCGAAATACCCAAGCAAATAAAATTTTCACAAGCACGAACCAAAATTAATTGAGTTTATGAAATTTATCAACTCTTAAAACCAAACAAGAGTTTTCAACGGATAAATTTGGGTCTATCTTTAGTGGATTTGAGGTAATGAACTTAATTTGTCAAGTTTTGGATTGGAACTCCTCGAATTAGGTCAAAACCGACTCAATTCTATCCAAAATGAGACCCAAAATCTCAAATTAGATCAAAAACCGATCTAAAGTGACAGAAGGAGTGGCGCTGCGGCGCCCTGAAGTGGCGCTGTGGTGCCAGAGTGGTGCTGCAGTGCCGTGAAGTGGCGCTGCGGCACCACCTCTCGGGTTGTGGCATTGCGGCGCCACGGCCTGCACTGAATTTTTTTTTTTTTAATCCGAAAAACCTAAGACCAAATCCTCAAATCCGTTATTATTAGCCTCTAATCACGTACCTTATGACCTAAAACTTAATTACTTTAACCCTCATAGCATCAAATACTCAATAAATCATGTAAAATTTCAAATCATGCATGTATAATCTAAATCCTAGAAAACCAAATAGGCATAGATTTTGAAAACTACAGACATGCATAAAAACCTAACAATTTTAACATGAAATCTACCACTTGTTAGCATGAATATATGGGATTGCAAAACCAAACACAAACCCTAGAACATTCATGTAAAACTGATAGGAAGGGATTCATTGAGTATACTTGAGTCCATGATCAATACAGTAGTCTGGACGATGAACCGAAGGCAGAAGCGATAGTAATTGACTGTAATTGCTAGAGGGTTTGATCTTCTGTAGCCTAAAAACCTAATGTCACTCAGATGGAATTCTCTGTAATTGATGGTGGGTTACAGAGAATTGAGTGTACGTATTCTTTTTGGCTACAGGGAACATAACCCTAATAGGTTCTTTAAATAGTTCCCTGTTGGGTATCCATCAAACCCAACTGGGTGACTAACAGGTTATCCACATTGGTATCCATACCCAGTTGGATATCCTGACCCAGCCCTAATTAAATCACTTATTGGGTCTGCTTAAGAATAATATGGCCCAATACAATTGATAAATTATGTGGTCCAGCATAGGAAAGAAAATTCCTAACATGAATTGGAATCAAAATGATAATCTACAGACTTACGCTAAACATTTAAAACAATGTTTTTATCCACTTAGGAAGCCTTATTAGCAAGAATATAAGGAGTAATTTTAGGCTTAGATCCAAACACCGCATTGGCACTAGTAATAACTCCTGGATTTTTTGGCTACTCAAGGCCGCAATGGTGATGCAGTACCATATCCAACATTTCTCTGGAAGAGTACGAGTCCAACTGGGCAAACAAACACATCTCCCTTTGAAAGAACTTTGGTATTGAGACAGTTTTTCCAGATTGGACGTGGCGAACCCCACTTTTAGGCTGACTTTTATAACAGTAATCAAGATCTCAGTGGCTCGAAGAGGAGTGTGGAGGGTTAATTAATACCCCATTAAGCATAGTCGACGTTAGTCAGAGAGATGCCTAAAGTATTGAGCTGGGAATTCGAGCTACATTAACTTGAATGGGACACATTATCCAACTGGGTTATGTGCTTCTGTGTAGGGAAAAGGTCCTGACAAGTGGCAATATGGGCATGAGTTTTATAAGAGTGCTCTCCAAAATGACATTGTTTGGAGTGTCATAATATTAACGATATGTAGTCACTATATTTATGAATATAGTTATAACTTTTCTAGGACTAGTTCCGGTCTCTAATATAGTAACTATGTATACATCATTTATACTGTGACACTCCTAGAAAATTCATTCTGCAACCTACTCCTAAAAAAGTTATTTAGTCGGGTGCATTTCCCTTCTGGGTATGTGAAGCCCACTGAAGAAGCCTTGGGCCTGGACTTGCTTATACGGTCCTTACTCACAAACCGATGTAGTAGCACTGCACTGATAAATCGATCAAACAAGTTTAGCTAGGTAATTGCCAAGATTATATAATTATATACCAGGACTGACACGCATTAGTACACGTGTATTTTAATTTCCTCCAAGAAGAAGAAAAAAAAAAAAGTATACATTGTAACGTGTCCATTTTCTTAATTCATCATTGAGATTTTGTTTGGCACGTAACATTGTTATAATTAAATTTTACTTTATTGATGTCTTATAAGGGAGTTAGTATAGCTTCCCACGTGATCATTAGACTATGTTTGTAGTAATATGATATTGAGAAATGTTAGATAATTTTTTTTTCTACCTTTTTTTAAACTCTCCAGTCTCATTATCTGACACGTGGATTCTACTATCCAGTAATAAATTATAGTAGAATCTACATATCAAGGACTAAAATTAAGAAAGTGCAAAAAAAAAAAAAGTGTAAAAGAAAATATTAGTAGTATTCTTCGTATGATATTTATGATATTTGTACAAAACTTCATAATTGATTTACAACATCATGTCCATAAAGACTAATTGTAGCACAAGGGTAACTTTATTTGAGTTAATAAATTAATATGAAATTTCTCTCGAAATAATAAAAAAAAAATCCGTACTTTATTATCATTACATGTACCTGATAGAATCCTGACGCCTGAATAGCTAGGATCGGATGCGAACACAATGGAAAAGGCTGTTACAGCTAACACTGATAACACTAGGAACTGAGAAGCCATTGGTAACTGTACAAATCTTTTGCTCAGATAAAGATCTTGGTCATGAAAAAATTAGACCACTTTTTCGAGATCTTAATTTGAAATGAGAAAAAGAAGTAAATGAAGCTCCGGATGGCCGAAAGAGTGTCTTCGTCAACAATAATAAACCGTGTAATTTTGAGATTGAGAAAGGAGATCATCATATAATTGCAGTCTAGCCACACTGAGAAAGGAATTTCGTCACTTAATTTGGTTTCAATCTCCTGCAATTATTACGATAATGCATTTATATGTATTTAATGGGACAAAGTACACTAGTGTTTTTTTTTTTTTTCCCTACCGATTGGAAATGAATATTAGACCTTAAGTTTTAATCAAATGGTTTAAAATTACAAATTAAAACGTTGGAACTAATTTCAATAAGAATAAATGATAATATTTATTTTTTAATTGTTAGATTTAAATTTAATGATCAATATTAGTTTCCATATTAATACAAAAACATTAAAAAATCACTATTGTAGTAGCACTACTCATATTTACTTTCCTAGTCAAATTAATTCTTCATAATTTCTATTAAGCAGGCCGTGGATGTTTGAATGCATCTTCTCTTTTCTTGCCTTTATAAATTTATACCATTATCCATGTTACCCAAATGAATAATATGATACCTATAGTAGCACCACTTTTCAGTTTACTTGTAATGATTAATAAAGTTAAAATAGAAAGTTGAGTTTATTATTGCATCCAAAAAAGAAAAAAAAAATTGAAGTTACCATAGGTATCGCATCTAGTTACCTATAGTATCCATGACATTGGAATAGGAATTAGGCTTCTCTAATTGCTTAAAACTATATTTTTAGATGTGAATTTTATTTAAAAAATATGATATACTTCACTTTAAATGAATATTACTATAGGTATCCTACTTAGATGGAGAAATTTGAATTATAGACTAAACTTATTTTACTCTAAGTATCTAACAAAGTCTGATGTAAAATTTGCGGATTGCTGATATTCACCTGGTAGGATACCGATGGTCATCTACTTGGTTAGTACAGATTAATCATTTTGTTACCTAATATTATTTGGTTACCTATAGTCTCCCACTTGATTAACGACATTATTCTATCAAATTACTTATAGTAACGAAGTAAATTAGAAGGTAAGTTGAGTGTTCCATAATTTAAAAAAAAAACAAATAAATAAAAAGAAAAAAATGAGATTATTATACGTATTATATTAGGTCACATCTTTTATCCCAAAAATAAAAAAGGTAGTTTGTCATATGTGACTTAAAAAATCTGTTAAAAAAAAATGTAGTTCAATAAAAAATTTTGATTCATAATCAGAAAAAAAAAAAAGACAAGTTAGCGAAAAAATGAAAAAGAAAAAGAAAAAGCAATGCAAAAATATACAAAATTAAAAAGTTTTAATTCTTTTTTAATGTTTTCAAAGAAAAGCACTGTGACAGAAGCAAAGTACCATCACGTCTTGACAAACAGTGATGGTCGTCATTTTTCTAACTTACTCTGTTTTTTTCTTTTCTTTTTTTTTTTTTTTTTTTTTTTTTTCTTTTTGCCTTGATGTGTGTCAGTCATAGATCCGTATTTTTCAGAAAATTACGCTCGTACATCATATTTTTCAAATTTTTTCCTGGAGTACCTTACTTTTTGAAAGTAGGCTACTGTTTACCGTATTTCTCTAAAAACTCCTATTTTTTTAGTCGAGAAATTCTTTGGTAAAATATGAAGATAAAAAAAAAAAAAAGTAAGGTACTGTGACAGAAGCAAAGTACCATCACGTCTTGACAAAAGTACCATCACGTGATGGTACTGTTTTTTGTCAAGACGTGATGGTACTGTGACAGAAGCAAAGTACCATCACGTCTTGACAAACAGTGATGGTCGTCATTTTTCTAACTTACTCTGTTTTTTTTTTTTTTTTTTTTTTTTTTTTTTTTTTTTTTGCTTTTTGCCTTGATGTGTGTCAGTCATAGATCCGTATTTTTCAGAAAATTACGCTCGTACATCATATTTTTCAAATTTTTTCCTGGAGTACCTTACTTTTTGAAAGTAGGCTACTGTTTACCGTATTTCTCTAAAAACTCCTATTTTTTTAGTCGAGAAATTCTCTGGTAAAATATGAAGATAAAAAAAAAAAAAAACTACTTAATAAAATGTGTATTAACTGTATCATATTAATGCGCAAAATCAGGAAGTCGTAGTGTCAATGCCCTTGAAAAGGTCCAAGATGCTACGGACATGCTGACTTAGTCATTAACGTAAACATACAAAACACAACATGATTGTCATATCTGCTGCTCGCTGCAAATCTCCTCCTTTTTTTTTGTCGTTTAAAACTAGATAGATGTCTAATTTTTTAAATTAGTTT
Source organism: Trema orientale (assembly GCA_002914845.1). NCBI lineage: Eukaryota > Viridiplantae > Streptophyta > Magnoliopsida > Rosales > Cannabaceae > Trema > Trema orientale. The sequence goes on from JXTC01000010.1 coordinate 1,443,840, forward strand.
AAGTAAATTTCTATGTTTTAAAAGTTATAACTAAATGTCTATGTTTTTTTTTTAAAATCTCAGTTGTAGAATATATTATATTTCTACTTTTGTCTTTTAGTGAGTAATCATTTAACTATAAACTTTCAAGTTTGGTCGTATACTAAGTTTTGGGCCAAAAAATAGTCAAATAATTAATCAGCTCATTGCCATAAAACAATATTTGTAAGACAAAATTTGATTTTTTATGGTAATTTTTCAAAAAAATTGAAAAATCTCGAATTTTGAAATCATTCGAAAAATCCCGAATTCTAATTAGAAAAATAGTACAAGTATTTTAAAAAAAAATTATTTTTTATTAATTGATGAGATACTTGAAATACCAATCTAGTTAACCTCAGATAACTTGACTGGCTACCTCAAACCTTGAATATCATTGAAAAATATTAATTTTGAAGAAAAATGAGGTATTTTTCTTAATATATATTAAATATGTTATTTTTCTAAAATGTTTTAAAAAGTGACAATTTCTAAATCACTCCTGAATTTCTCAAAAATCCTCAACCAATCTGGGATTTTCAATTTTTGGTACTTTAGCTTAGAATTTTGTAAAAACCCTATTTTGTAATTTTCTCCCATATGCATTTCAGATTCCAGCTCAGATAAACGAAACATAATTTCTATTCCCAAATAATAAGACAAATTTCTATTCCCAAATAATAAGACAAGTAGATATAAGAATTAATTTCACATTGTATATAGAGATCTGCTCTAATGTCGATATTATAGAATAATATTTATTGGCGTATCATGGTAAGTTGCATTCTATTGTAAAATATCAACTTTTTTTAATAATGAAATATCAACTATAGTACAACATTTCACATCTGATAAATAGTACAATACACCTGTAGTTTAGTGGAAGTGTCATACAGGTTTAGTGCATCAAAATTATAATCGAGTTTCGAGTACAAAGGTCAAGTACTAAAAAATGAGTACATTCTAGACTCATCTTACCAATACTCTCAAAAGATATAGCGTATAGTATTACCATATATTCATCTATTCAATACAAATATCGTATTCAAAATCCAAATAAAAGCAGCATTACAGAAACCCATAGGCCATAACATACAAGGACCCACAATGCATGCAAATTGAGATGTCAAAACCTATGTTGACTGCAGAACAACAGACAATCACTCGGTGAAACAGAAATTAAGCCAACAACAATACAAAATTTTAGACACAAACTGACAAGCTACACAGATATATCATCACCCAACAACCTCCTCTTCTTCCTCTTCCTCATATTCCTCTTCATCAACAGTTGCATCCTGGTACTGCTGGTACTCGGCCACCAAATCATTCATGTTGCTCTCGGCCTCGGTGAACTCCATCTCATCCATTCCTTCACCAGTGTACCAGTGCAAGAAAGCCTTACGCCTGAACATAGCCGTGAACTGCTCGCTGACTCTCCTAAACATCTCCTGAATCGAAGTCGAGTTTCCAATGAATGTGGAAGCCATCTTTAGACCCTTTGGTGGAATATCACACACGCTAGACTTCACATTGTTTGGTATCCATTCAACGAAGTATGAGGAGTTCTTGTTCTGGACGTTAATCATCTGCTCATCCACTTCTTTCGTGCTCATCTTACCACGGAACATGGCAGAAGCAGTGAGGTACCGACCATGGCGAGGGTCAGCAGCACACATCATGTTCTTGGCATCCCACATCTGCTGAGTCAACTCTGGAACCGTTAGGGCACGGTACTGCTGGGATCCTCTTGATGTCAGTGGTGCAAATCCAACCATAAAGAAGTGCAGGCGAGGGAAGGGAATAAGGTTAACTGCAAGCTTGCGGAGGTCAGAGTTCAGCTGTCCAGGGAATCGTAGACAACATGTGACGCCACTCATAGTAGCAGAGATGAGATGGTTGAGATCACCAACTAGATTGACAGAGAAGAAAAATGTCACACAACGGTTACTTAACATTCTTTTCACTAATCACGTAATAACTTAGTGGCCAACTATTCAAGCAAAGGAATGATTATGCTAATGTTTTCCCTTTTTTTTTTCATTTTTGTTTTCTTTCCCATTTGTCCTCCGATTAGACAAAGAGATAGATGTATATATATATATATATATAGAGAGAGAGAGAGAGAGAGAACCAACAAATTATAAGTCCAACAACCAAATATAAAAAAGGACTACTAAACCACCTATTACATATCTAACCACCAAACCAGTACCCACCAAAACCACTCCTATCTTGACATAGTTTAATTCTTGTTCGTGAAACACATAATTGTAGGTTAAGCTAACCACCCCATCATGTCATGTTGGCTAACTCTCCCAAATATGAAAAGAATAACATTACTGAAGAATGCTAAAATTTTCGAGAACATGGAGAACTTCAGACTTACAAGTAGGAGTGGCAAGCTTGAGAGTTCGGAAGCAAATGTCATACAGTGCTTCATTATCCAAAACCATACATTCATCAGCATTTTCAACAAGCTGATGCACCGAGAGGGTGGCATTATACGGCTCAACAACTGTGTCAGATACCTTGGGAGAAGGGAAAACAGAAAATGTCAACATCATCCGATCCGGGTACTCCTCCCTGATCTTTGAGATAAGAAGAGTTCCCATCCCAGAGCCCGTACCACCACCCAATGAATGACATACTTGGAACCCTGTTCAATATAGATTGTGAGACACAGAAGAAGTGGATGGACGTGGAATTGTGTAACATCATTCAGCTTCTCATCTTGTAAAAGTAATGCAGAAACAATTTATTGAGGTAAAAAAAATTCTAAAAGTAATCAGCAGAAACAAAATATCTAAATCAGCCGTGAGAGTTAGAAGCTATTGCATTAAATACTAAATTCTTTCATGCACCATTCAATGACAACATACAACAGTATTCTAATGCACTAGTCTTCTTTTCTTTCTAGCAAATAGAACAAGTGATTCCAAGTCCCAAAATAAATAAATAAATAAATAAACAAAGTCCAGAGAACTAAACAATCGCTAAAAGCCTTCAATTTATGAAGAATTCCTAATGATTGCCAATACAAAACATACACCCTAGGCTCATGGAATGAGGTGGATATAGGGTAGTCGAGTTTACTAGTCAAGGGTCAAAATGCAATAAATACTAAGATGGACAAAGGAAGCAGAAGCACAAAAAGAAATAAACCGCAACCAAGGTCATAATAGCTAATCCCAGCACTTGAGGTCATTAAAAAAGAGACTACAAGCCAATAATGGATTATAACTTCGGAATAAACAAAAAGTCCAAAAACAAGTTATAATTTCTGAAACTAGAAAAAATCTATAATGGCAGGGGAATGAGGATCGAGAGAGAAAACCCGGATGGGAAAATGCATTTTAAAGGATTATTATAATACAGAATCTAATCCAGTTGTAATCCCATATTTTAAATTCGAGGTAGCAAGCCCACAGATCAGAATATCAGTTATTTCTCCATATACAGATTAAAAAAACACAAACTGTGATGATTTATCAACATTCCTCTTCAAAGAATGAAATAAATAAATAAATAAAAATTAACCAAGCTATTTAACCATAAATGCAAGACACCCAAGAAAATAGCAAATTCAAACAAAATTAGCCCCAAATTACGATCATAATATAAACAAATGCAAATCAGATCCAAACAACAAGCAAAGAGACCCGAAAAAATAAAAAATAAAAAACGTAATATCAAAATGTTGAATTCCACATACCCTGCAAGCAATCGCAATTCTCAGCCTCTTTGCGAACAACATCGAGTACGGAATCAATGAGCTCGGCGCCCTCGGTGTAATGACCTTTGGCCCAGTTGTTTCCGGCCCCAGATTGCCCAAAGACGAAGTTATCGGGCCTGAAGATTTGGCCGAACGGACCGGATCTGACAGAATCCATGGTTCCAGGCTCAAGATCCATGAGGACGGCGCGTGGGACGTACCTCCCGCCACTGGCCTCGTTGTAGTAGACATTGATGCGTTCGAGCTGGAGCTCGGAGTCGCCGCTGTACTTCCCGGTGTGGTCAATGCCGTGCTCGTCGCAGATCACTTCCCAGAACTTGGCTCCGATCTGGTTCCCGCATTGTCCTCCTTGGATGTGAAGAATTTCTCTCATTTTTTTTTTTTTCCAATTGTTTTCTGTTTGTTTCCCGGGAAAGTACGAGAAAAGAAGTGAGTGATGATTCTCTCGGGATCTGGGAAAATGAATGGATTGGAGAAAATGAGGGTGGAACTGGAGGTTTGCGGGAAACGACCTGGTTTTTATATGGGGGGCTTAGGCGTGTAAATTTAGATTCTGTTTTAGGGCATTTTGGGAATTTCATGTATGTATCGATTGATGATTGGTTGGTTACGTGGGTCTATGTTTACTTCAAATCTTTTGAGTTGATGAGCTGTAAGGAATTTCTGGAAATTTTGATATTTGGATGAGCCTGATCGTTTTGGGGAGAATTTAGTAAATTCATTTTTTCTTTCCAATGTTTGGATGGGGTTTGATTTTTTTTTTTTTGTTTTTGTTTTTTTGTTTTTGGCATAGATGGGATTCCTAAAAAAATTAAAAATACAAAACACAATTAAACACTATGGAATGAAAAAATAGCAAATTCTTGAATAATACCATATTTTGATAGTAGTATTTTTCTTAGTGTTCCACTGATCGGTTTCAAATAATCCCATAACCTTTAAACAACCACTAAAAAAACAAAAAAACTTGATTTTAAATATTATAAATCAACTTCTTTGGCACTTCAGTAACTATTTATATATATATGTGTGTGTTTAGCTAAAGGAATTTTTTTTTTCTTTTACATTTTTCACAATATTTTTAAATATCATTGTGAAAAATAAAACAAAAATTTAGAAGAATTACATTGATTATTAATGAGAATATGAGGAGTTAGTTAGTTTTCTTTCTTTTTTTTTTTTTTTTGAAGAGTGTTGACCATTCTATTTTTCACTCTCCAATTTTGACTAGTGGATTTCACTAAAATATCTTATATTATGATAATATTATAAACTATAGTAGAGTGCATGTGTCAAATTTTGAGACATGAGAGTGAAAAAAGAAGAATTGAATTTAACATTTTTTTTAATAAAAGATACGTTTCGGTTTTTTTAATATTATGAAATTTATAAATAAACTGGCCTAATTAATAACTACTAACTAGGATTCGAACCCTATATATTTTTTCCGGGGTCAATATCATTTTTATATCTTATATTTTAATACTTTGTTCAAATTGTACCTTGTGTTTTGGTTATTATTAACATTGACCTTTAGATTAGAAATATATTACAAATTTATACCGTGATACCAATTTAGAATAGTTAATTTACTAACATATCGTTTAAAAAATTAAAAATAAACCATATAAAAATTGATCCGAGAATAAGTGTATTAAATCATCTTGATAAATTAACTGCTCTAAATTGGTGTCAGAGTATAAATTTATAATAAATATTAAGTCTAAAGGTTAATGTTGATGATAACCAAAACACAAGCTACAAACTGAATAAAGTGTCAAAATATAAGATATAAAAGTGATATTAACCCTTTTTTCTATTAGCTTCTTTTAGAATCGTAATAGTAAAACAATTCAAAATATATAAAAAAGTGTACAAATACACTATTGTCAGTACATGTTTAGTATTCTTCGAGATTGATAAATATACTTTAATCTTCCAAGTAATTGATAGAAATTCAAATGTCCAGACTCTTATAAGGGACTCGAGATTGTTTTACTTTATTTTACTTATTATTAATATTATATATATATATAGTTCATAATCCAATAGGTATTTTTTTTATCTATCTATAGGTACTTTTTTTAGTCGTTAGATCATTATCTAATGATTGCCATAATTTGAGTAGTTGAAATAATAATAATAAAAATAAGTAACTATTATTTAATAATTTTCTCTCTCCACCTTTTACCATGAAAAGACATGTATGATGATTTTTAATTGGGCAAAATAATATCTATAGATAGGTATATATATAGATAAGTAAAAAAATACCTACTAGATTGATGTCCTCCCAATCCAATAGGTATTTTTTTAACCTATTCATAGGTATTTTTTAGCCGTTGGATCATAATCTAATGGCCACTTTAATTTGGGTAGTTAGGAAAAAAATAATAAAAGTAAATACTTATTATTTAATATTTTTCTCTCTCGTAGTGAATTTTAATTGGGCAAAACAATACTTATGAATAGGTAAAAAAAAATACCTACAGGATTGGTGCTCATATATATTTTATGATTAAGTTTTAAAATCTATACATGGAGATCAGATGCATTTTTCTACTATCTCTGAGCTATATAAGGACGAGTATATTATCAAAAAGTTGATAGAAGTAGAAAAGTGTGGTCACAGACCTAACTGATAACCATACCCCTCTCCAATATTTGAGAAACAAATAATTTGAGTGGCCTACATCAAAAGCAAGAAGAGAATTGTTATTTGTTTATTTATTTATTTTTTATTTAAATTCGATAATGAATGAAAGTGATATATAGAAACGAAACTCATTAATTAGGAAAAACAATTAAACTATAATTATGCTACATGTCTTCCAAGTTTAGTAATTCAATTTCTTGTTAAATGTTATGATTTCTTTTGCTGTTGTACAGTCTTCAATACTTTTCTTCTTTTAATCGTTAATTTGTTTGTAATACCTTTTCTAATGTCCCTTTCAATAGATTGCAGATGAATTTTCCTTTTTCAATATTGTGAAAATAAATACACATCCATAATTAAGGTACGTACACTATTTTCTTAGGCGAGCTGACTTTAAATAATAAAGCATTAAACATATACGTAAATATTATAGGTCCGAGTAAAATTAACTATTTGGAACCCCTTTTTTTTGTGTGAACAATGTTCTTTTGCATCAGTTTATAATTTTCACGTTTACGATTTGTGTCAAAATAAAAAATGTAAACCAAAAATAACAGTACAGATAGATCTTATTTGTATATGAAGTACACATGAATTAGTAGCTCGACATAAGTACACCTGAACATAAAGGATAAAAATTTCAGGGAAAAGAAGATACCTACAATAATATCACAATTGATAGTTAATTAGGATGGTTACAAGAATGATTACTTAGATTAAGGAAAAAGTTGTGTTAGCTAGAGTTATAATTATTTATAATCAGTTTGATCTAATCTGTCAACATTAGTCTTAGTATTTTATATTTTTTGGCCTACTTACATAATTTTATTCAAGATACTGTACATAATATAATGAGTATTCATTCTATTTGACAATGATATTGTTCATTTTGATTGAAAGTTTCTCTCTAAAAAGTCTCAGATAATCCAGTAATAATTCCTTACTCATGAATCATTACCTTCAATCTTCCCTAAATAATGTAAGCTCTAATTAAAATATAGTTTTAATTTCTAGAGAAGATGACATTTAGTATAATTTTGGACATGTCTATAGAATTTGTAACTTTGTTCCTCATCTAAGGGTAAATGATTTTAGATAAGGAGTGACTAAATGTATAACCAAATTTTTAGCTTCATTTTAATTCATTTTATAGGCATATATTCAATAAAAGGTCCGTTGGAAATTCAGTACCAATAATACCCCTCAAAACTCATAACCAGCTTCATCGCCATTTTCTTTTTTTTCTCACACGTTCCGTTACTTTCTTCCTCAGTTTCCCTCTCATTCAAAAATTTTCTTGCTGATTTTCCATCTTCTCCAAGATTTCTTATCACTTTCCCTCATCAACATGATTTTCCTTCTCTACCAAAATTTTTTTCCATAAAAGAGTGGTAGAGGCGATGCCAGTAGTGGTCATCAATAGCAGTGGTGGTTGATGATGAATCTGAGTTGAGAAAGAATGATGCTATTATCACAAGGTTTTATTGCATTTTTCTACTATTCTTTTGCATTTTTGTTATTTGATTGCTTTTAAGTGAAAAACTTAGATTCAATCGTTTTTGAGGATTCAGATAATATTTATGTTTAATAGATTAGTTTTTGGTATTAGTTAGACTCATTTATGATGGGTATTGATTTAATTTGTGTATGTACAATTTTTGTATTTCGATCACCCTCACGAAGCCAATCCACACGAGCTCTTTGCTTTCAATAGTATTACTCTATGGCATATAACCGGTCTCTTTCTTTTTCCAGAATTCGAACTTGGGCTCTATTATGCCGCATGCAATCATCTTAATATATAGGTATCTTGTATTATCATATTAATCTATTTATGTAATAGAATCTAGTCGTTATGAACTTTGTACCATTGGAATTTGCAAATCGCCATAGTTAAATTGCACTTCCAGTTAAATATAATAATGTGTTACCATCATTTATTTCACTATATATATATATATATTTTGGGTTATCGTCTGTTAATAATATTAACGGAGATAGGTTGTCGTAAGTATAGTCTAGTGATAACTATTCTTCTTAGAAATATATCATTTTTTTAAAGTTTGTCTAGAAAATAATACTTTTAAAAAATTGTTAGAAAAATTCAACTTTTTGATGGTATTTTTTAAAGGTACTCGAAGTAACCAAATCGGTTACTTGAGGTAATGAGTCTGATTACTTCAGGTATCTTATCAATTTATGAAAAAAATAGTATTTTTTTTAAATATTTTCAAGAGTGATATTTTTCTAATTAAATTTGGGATTTCTTCAACAAAATTTAAAATTCTATATTTTTCAATTTTTTCTTTTGATTTTACCATATAAAATCAAAATTTCCCTTCAAGAAATGGATGGATCTAGGAATTTTTTAGGCTAAATGAAATGCTTAGTACCGCTTTCCTAGATAATTTTTTTAGGATTAGTTATAAAATTTACTTATAGTCATTCTATTTAAGATTTTCATTTTTTATAATGACTTATAAGTCACAAAATTTCATGACTATTATGACTAATACGTTAAAAACTAGGCATAATAAAATTTTGTCTACCCAAGTCTAACAGGAAATTTAATTTTATATGGTAAAATTTCAAAGAAAAAAATTAAAAAATCCCGATTTTTAAAGCTTTTTTTGGGTTATATCAAAAAGAACCTTTGGTTTTCATTTTAGAAAAAAAAAAACCCTTAAATTTTTCATTATATCAAATAAAACCATAAGTCCCTTTTAATTATAGCAATAAAAATCTTGGGTTTCTGATTAAATCTAATAAAACCTTGAGATTTTGGAATCCAATCAAATTAAACCGAAAGTAAATATTTAATCAATAAATATATAATATGATTAATAAACGATTTTATTTTTTAAGTATTCTATACTCATGAACTATTTTTTAAAATTTATTTTAACTAAAAAAATCAATATTTTCAATATAAAATAACATAATTTTACCCGATTGGAATGTTTGTCGATGTAAATAGTCTAGCATAAACATGACAGTGTATATTAAAGAAAAATATGTCATTTGACTTATTTCGCAAACTAATTTGATTCGATTTTATAATTCAAAGATTTTATTTGATATAACTAAAAACTCAAATATTCTTTAGCTAAAATTAGACAAGGACAATATCTTTTCTTGATATAACTGAAAACCCAGGGTTTTTTTTTGTTAAAATTAAAAAACTCAGAGTTTTTTTCTTTTTTCAATAATAACCCACTTTTTTTAATAAAAAATCCCTCAATTCAAAAATATCACTTTTGAAATATTTAGAAAAATACTTCATTTTTTATCAATTGATGAGTTACTTGGAGTAACCAGTTAAGTTACTTGATATAATCTGACTGGTTACCTCATATAACCTCAAGTGACCTAGCTACCTTGAGTACCTCTAAAAATACCAATTTTGAAGAAAAAATGATATTTATCCAATTTTTTTCAAAAATAGTATATTTCTAAATGAAATTTTAAAAAGTGTTATTGTTCAGATTTTTCAAAAAATTTAGCCCATCTCGAATTCTTTTTTTGGACTTTGGGTTGCGATTTTGGTAAGAAGCCCATATTGAGGAAACTTGCTTGTATATGGTAAATTAAAAAAAAAATGAAAATTATGGGATTTTATATTCTTTGAAAAATCTCAAATTTGTTTTTTAAAAAATACAACTTTTGAAATTATTTAGAGGAGTATCACTCTTTACTAATTGATGAAATATTTGAACTAACCGATGAAGTTATCTGAGGTAATCAGACTAGTTCCTTCAAGTCAATCGATTGATTATTCTAAGTAACCCGGTTCTTTACCTCGAGTACGACCTAAAAAAATACCAATTTCGAAGAAAAATAGTATTCTCTAAACATTTTTGAAAAGTATTATTTTTCTAATATAATTTTTAAAATGATTTTTTCTAAATAATTTAAGATTTTTTAAAAAATTCAATCTAACCGAGATTTTTCAAATTTTGGACTTTGGTCTCAATATTTGTAAGAAGTCCAATGATATTTTTAGGACTATCATTCAGGATGACTTTCTTTTCAAAAATTAGTATCATTTATTAGAAAATCGATCATCAATCATAATAATATATCTAATATGAAAAGGGGTTATTATTAAAAAAAAAAAACTTAGGTTTTTTTTATTTTTTTCATTATATCAAATAAAGCCTCGAAGTTTTTTAATTCTAGCTATAAAAATATTGGGTTTATGATTATATCAAATAAAAACCTTGAGATTTTGAAATCCAATCAAATTGAACACACAACAGATATTTAATCATCGAATATATAATGTGATTAAGAAAAGATTTTATTTTTTAAGTATTCTATGCTCATGTATTATTTGTTTAAATTTTTTTTTATTCTATAAAACCAACATTTTTAATATAGAATGGTATAATTTTCGTCCAATTGGGATATTTGTCAATGTAAATAGTCTTGCATAGTCGTGCACGACACTATAGATTAAAGAAAAATGAGTCATTTGATTTATTTCGCAGGGTAATTTGATCCGGTTTTATAATCCAAATATTTTATTTGATATAACTAAAAACTCAAAAAAATATATGCTAAAATTAAACGAAGATTTTTTTTTTATCTAATCGAAAACCTAAGATTTTAAATTAAAATAAAAAACTCAGGATTTTTTATAACCTTATAAAAAAGTCACCCTAAAAAGTGGTCCAAGAAATGTTGTTTGGACCCAAACGTTCAAATGGTGTTCATGTAACCTTGACCATGTACTACTTCTCATCGAGCTAAAGGGGAAGTTCGGCCCAACACATGAAAAAGCTTCTATTTTCTGCCTTCTTAACTTGGCAATTTCACGATAAGGAAACAGTATTATGTTGGGTTAATAGTAAGGAAACAATATTATGTCTTGGCATCTCAATTATGCTCATTATAACATTTTGGTCAACTTTCAAATTTTCAATTTATATAGTAATAATCCTTAAATTATATAATTATTATAGTAATGACTCATTTGTTACAGATTGTTAGTTTTTTTAATAGAAAATAGTTATAAATAAAGTATATAATTGGGTATTATTAATTTTATGAGTTAAAATCTCATTCTCAACAATAATTACTAAATTATATACTTTGTAGATGATTCATTTTTGTTAAACATTAATAGTTTGTGGAATAAAAAATGGTTATTGATGCAATAATTGCATAAATCTTGGTAGTCTACTGTGTAAGTTTAAAATTCGGAATCTCATTTTTTACCAGAGTTACCAAACTATATACTTTGTAATGACTTATTTATGTTAAGTATTTAACAGTTTACAATAATTATTACAATTACATAATTCAGAGGTCATTACTGTGTAAGTTAAAAATTCAAGGGTCAAAGTGATAAAATGAGTGTAATTCAGGAATTATTATTGTTATTAACCCTATTATGTTAGGAGTAGTACTAGAGGAACTCATTTTCTGTCACCAAAAATTTATACAGAATAGATGTGGCATGGTTTCCAACCTAATAATTTTAATAATGTAAAGAATATGGTCTCACTTTGATATAAGAGATGTTCATAATAAATTTTTTGTGCAAAAAATAAATCTCCCTATTCTTAGTCATTATGTAATTAAGTTCATGTACCACAATTTGCGTTGTGGTGTAACAAATTCTGGTCATTTTAACCTCCTGAGGATATGTTATACCGAACCCTTTTTTTTTTTTATGTAACTCACATAGCTTTTCAAGGGAAACGGAAATTAGAAGTTATCCTCTTTAAACTTTCTTTACATATGTGATCCTTGAAGTAAAACTTTTGACAATTTACTCCTTGGATTGTAGCGAGTGACATGAAGCGAAAAACAAACTGAATTTACGAAAAAAAAAAAGAAAAGAAAGAAACTATATGGCAAAGACTCACATTAGAAGAACATGGTTCGTCCATGAAGGGCAACACTGGCTCGTTTGGCCTCAATAGAAAGTTTAATACAGGTGCCCCCAAAATTCTGGTGAGCACTTTAATCCTCACACTTTAGTCATCTTATTTTTTAAAATTTTCCGATTTTGATTGTCTTTTACAGAAGGAAAAGAAAATTTTTACCATTTATTTCACATTTTACTTCAATTGGAAAGCTAAACAGTTAACATCTTAATTTGGAAACCATAGTGCAAAACGAGTGAAAATTCAATTTCAATGGTACAAATTAACTTTTGCTCATAATAAAAAGAAAAGGAATGTTTTTTTTTTCCCTTCTTAAATTTAGACCAACTTGATCACTTTTTCTACTTTCTAAAGCCTCCACCTTTGCTTATATATGCCTATTAAATCAAAGAGTAACGTAAAGGGGTTTACTTTGTAGAAACGAGTTTGTAATTAATAAAATATTGTTGGCGTATAATAGCTGTAATCGAATAAGTCTCTTTCTCCAAAACAAATGATTCAGTTAATCATCATGATTAACATGTGCTTCTCATTTGTAAATTGTAAATTATTTTCATATTCCTTGTTCTTTACCCCCATCTTTTCGATGCTTTCTTTCTAAAAATTTGCTCACGTTTCACCTTTACATATTTTTCTACATTGAAAGTAAAATGAATATATGGCCATGTGGATGCCTCCATTTGGTATTCCATATTAATTACCTTTGACTCTTTTTCTCATAACCTCCACTTTATGTCTCTGCTTAATATTTTACCGACTCAACTTCTGGGTGTAACCCATTTAACTCATGATTTCGTACAACTTATAACTATGATTCTTATCCTGCACAAGGAGGAAGTACGTGTTAGCACGAATATATGGGATTGCAAAACCAAACACAAACTCTAGAACATTCATGTAAAACTGATAGGAAGGGATTCATTGAGTATACCTGAGTCCATGATTGAATACCGTAGTATGGACGATGAACCGAAGGCGGAAGCGATAGTAATTGACTGTAATCGCTAGAGGGTTTGATCTTCTGTAGCCTAAAGCCTTATGTCACTCAGATGGA
>JXTC01000010.1:1460616-1577921 GCA_002914845.1 Trema orientale
CCAAAGCTCAAAGTTCCTTTTATCCTCAGTGGAACTTTCCTCCGTAAGAGCAGGGGGTTGGTCCTTTCTAAGTGCCAGGTCAAGATCCATACAACCCAGTACAATCATGACATTCTCTTTCTAAGACTTAAAGTTTGTGCCCGTAAGCACAGGAATAGTACTCAAGTTGGCAGAAAAATTAGCAACAGAAACTGTATAGAGAACAAAATAATACCATAAATGAACATGCTCACAACTTAAACGTCACATATAAGCATACAATATAATCACAAAATATGCATATATGATATATATCACATAAGGTAGGCTACCATCACAAGATACCTAGCGCAACATTAATAGACCTTCCTTTGGGCCGACGTATTAACTTGCAAGTGGTACTCTCAAGTGTAATAATCAAATACTGACAGTAAATCCTGTCAAACAACAAACCTTCCTTTGGGCCGATTTATTGCTCACATGGAAACCAAATAACCGTCACATACTCATTATCACAGGTGCGTTTATTGTCGTGCCAAATAACCATCTTCCTTTGGACCGATAGTTATCCGCATTAACAACAAACCCACAACATCTTTAAACGTTAGACTAAACAAAACTACACAACAGAGGTTACTTTGGTAACATGCTACTTTATCGTATTTAATCTAACATACAAGAAAAATGGTGCAAAGAAAACTAACTGAAATGCCCAAAAATTCGACTAAAATAGCTGAAAACTGAAAAATTTTCTTTGCTGGCAGAATCGGTCGACCGGCTTGACAGAATCGGTCGACCGATTCTACCAGTTTCGGTTGACCGAAAACCACAGAAAGTGAAAATGGCTCTCGGCAACTTTCGGTCTACCGAAATGTTACTTTCGGTCGACCGAAAAGTGGCTTTTCGCCGAATCTGACAGAGACCAAATTGTCAGATTTGATCTTTCTGAATTGGCTCATCACTTTATCAACCCTAGAACCAAATAGGGTTTTCAACGGACAAAGTGAGGATCGTTCTAGTCCTTAGTAGGTCGAAAATGGGTTGAAGCTCTATGATTTAAGTCAAAAATGTCCGAAATCAGCCCAAAATTCGACCGAAAACCCAAATTTTTGCCGAAAAATCAATCCTGTGAATAGTGTTTCTGGTAGACCGGAAACCTGAATCGGTCTACCGAAAATACTGTTCACAGTGCGATCTGAAAAATTCCATATCCGCTTAAATGGCTCCAAACATCAAAATAAACCCGAAAATGATGTTTTTGGCCCCAAATCCGAAATATGAACGACCCAAAAGCCGAAACCTAACCCTCATAGCATCAAATACTCAATAAATTATGTAAAATCACAAATCATATTTGTAAAATCTAAACCCTAGAAATCCAAATAGGCATAGATTTTGAAAACTACAGACATGCATGAAAACCTAATCAATTTTAACATGAAATTCCGCTCTGATACCACTTGTTAGCACGAATATATGAGATTGCAAAACCAAACACAAACCCTAGAACATTCATGTAAAACTGATAGGAATGGATTCATTGAGTATACCTGAGTCTATGATTGAATACCGTAGTGCGGACGATGAACCGAAGGCGGAAGCGATAGTAATTGACTGTAATCGCTAGAGGGTTTGATCTTCTGTAGCCTAAAGCCTTATGTCACTCAGATGGAATTCTCTGTAACTGATGGTGGGTTACAGAGAATTGAGCGTACGTATTCTTTTGGCTACAGGGACCATAACCCTAATAGGTTCTTTATATAGTCCCCTGTTGGGTATCCATCAAACCCAAATGGGTGACTAACAGGGTATCCACATTGGTATCCATACCCAGTTGGATATCCTGACCCAGCCCTAATTAAATCACTTATTGGGTCTGCTTAAGAATAATATGGCCCAATACAATTGTCCAAAATATATGTGGCCCACTATAGGAAATACAATTTCCTAACAGTATGAACTTATATTGACTCATGCGTGAATGAAAGAACCAGTACAAAGCTACTTTTTCTCTCATATACTTCAGTATTAATTTTCTTATTCCTTTCTGTTGGAGATGGGGATTGAGGCTCACCCATTTGAGTAAAATATATCTTAATATAATGAAGAAAATACAAAGAGTCAAAGACACAAAAAAGAATCATGTAAATATTCTAATTGGTCGAGGGATATAACAATTCAGTAATCGGATTACGCGTCTAACAACATTCTCATAATTTTTACATTAAGAAAATTTCAACTCCCCATTGTGCAGATGATACATTTTGATCTAACAAAACTTGTCTTTCTCCCCCTCTCTACTGCGTTCTACGGAGGCTCTCAGGCTCTAAAATATTTGTAGTAGTTCAAGTTTTTCTTTGTGACAACCATACACGACAATCAATCATGAATAAGACCATGATCGTGATCTTTGAGGATTGCGGCTAGGAGAATGAAGAGTGCGTTCAGGGCCATAGAATATCATGAGATTGTCCTCGTGAATCTTGGACAGGTGCAAATCGTGGATCAGATCTACAACTTGTTATAAAGATGCTTCCGCACACATACCTAGGGGAGTTTCATCATAATTCTATAGAATAATATTAAGTATCCTAATTAGTTCACCACAAAGCCGGCTCTATGGACTTAGGGGCCTTAGGCAAAAATTAAATAAGTACGTCGACGATTTTTTCCTTGATTGTTTTAAATAAAGTTTTTATTAGACTTCATTTTTTCTGTAAAATTTTATGTGTATTTATTTCTTGTAACTACTTTTTCTTATTAATTTCTTTCAAGAGGTTAATTGATTATGAAAAATTAGACTTCTATAAATTGAGATTTTGTTATTCTACAATTTCAATAAAGTTCTAATATATTATGATGTTTATTAAAAAAAAAAAATACATCAAACGATAGTTAATGTTCCTTCACTTAAACTCATAACATTATTACAAAGTACAAGATTGAAACTAAAAATATACGTAATTAATTAGAAGATAATTACTAAATATTCGATATGTATATATCATAGTCAATTTTTTAAGTATAGAACTAATTAGATAAGATTAAGATAAAAAATTATTCTAGAATTATTATTTTATCTCATCATGTATATATGTTTAGTCTTCCAAAAAATAAATATATTTATATAAATATTTCAACTTTATAAATACACTTAATACATATGTATTGTTTTTTTTTTCTTTTTTTAAATTTATTTTACTAAGCCTGAGTTTAAAAACTATAATTAATAATCATATTTGCATATGACTTTGATAAGTGCAAAATTTCTCATTAAATAAAAATATATTTTAATTCATAATTAAAAAAATTATTTAAATATATATTTATATTTATATATACAGCACACATGAAAATGGGGTCTCTCCCAGCTCAAAGGGCCTTAGGCGAGTGCCTCTCTCACCTAACCCTTGAGTCAGCATTAGTTTACCAAATTTTTTATATCAACACATGTAGAAAATAAATTATCACTATTCACTTAATTATTTGATGAGACTATTTTAGATGCATATGAGACCGATTAATCTTGTACTCTTTTTTCCTCCTCCTATATTCCTTCCACCTCCATCAATTTCTAAATATACTAAAATGTTGGAAAACATTCTGTCGAGGATGAGGGTGCATTAAGAACAATTGCATGTATGTTCCATAAAAACATAATTTAATTAAAATAGAATGACTCGTAGTTTAAAGTCATTTTATTTGGTACTAAAATTAATATTCTTACTATTACTCATAAAATAGGGTCATAAGATCATATGTTATAAGAAATTAGATCTATTGCAATAACATATGTTGTCACAGCATACTAGGTTATCGTCACAATAGATCTATTGCAACGATAAAATCATTGCAATACTTCGTTAATTGTGATAACTTTATCCCTACGGACCTTTATTACGATGGCATTTCTTTTTATCACAACAAAAGACCAATAGAACGATCTTTTCATCGTTATTTTGTCATTAAAAATGATTACCATTGCAACTTCATTTTCAAATATGTCGTCCCAATATGTTATTTTAAAATTTAAAACTATTTTCTTTACAAAAATATTAGTTCATATTGCAACAACATTTTTCATTACAATATGTATTATTTTAAAATAAAATAGTTAATATTTTATTCGATATTATAGACAAAATAGTTAAAATAAAATAATATTATTTTCTAAATATTTTTTAAAAAATGACATTTTTCTAATAAAAACATACCAAATCTAAAAACAAATGCGGCCCATTATATTTTTCAAATTTTTTTTCTTCTAAAAATGCCATACAAGGCCTAATTTCCATTTTTTTTTTTTACTAATCTACGGAGTCTAGAGTCCAAATTTGTACATAAAAAAGACCTATTACGAAGACATATGTTATTATAGTAGGGCTCATATATTTTTATGGAAATGCTACCAGTACCACTGTGCAAGTAATTATGATGACACATATCATTGTAATAGCCTAAACAATTTATTAGGGACGTGAACAAACTCGCACCAAAAGTTCTTTCAATCTATTGCGACAATGTGTCCACGTTGTTGTTGTTCTTGTGGGGCACTGTGTTGCAACAACAAATGACGTTGCAATAAAACTGTTATGTCTATTTGGGTGCCACAAACTCTGTTGAGACGATATATTTTATCGTTATAATAACTGTCACCACTATAGATAACTATTCTTTTAGTAATACAAAAATAAGTCTAACGGAATTTTATTTCCATCTTAGCATGCTATAGCCTAGGCTATTAAGGAAAATTTGATGAAAAATGCCATCAACCTTGATACCAAATCAGTAATTGATGCCATCTCTTAGAGAAAGGGTTCTCCATCTTGGCTTGCTCAAACTTACTATATTAATATTTTGATAGCTTTAGGCTTTTTATGCTTATGTTAGTTTGGATACCCAAAAAAGTTAGTAGTATTTCTGCTTACACCTAATTCATTGTAGTTGGGCTTTAAGCTCTTCTTTTTGGGAAATGGATTTGACTAATAGTGTTTTAGGCTATGTTTGGTAGGAAGGAAAAGGGAGAGGAAAGAAAAGTCTTGATAGAAAAGTGGAGGGAAACAAAAATTTAGGTTATTTGGTAGAAGGGAAAAGGGAAGGGAAGAGAAAAATGGAGAGAAAAGGAGAGGGAAAAAAGTAGAGGGACCCACTCAAATATTTTCCTCTAAAAAATGGAGAGAAAAGGGGAAGGAAAAGTTTTTTACTCATGTTTTAAAGTAAATTTACCAAATTAACCTTGTATACTACTTTTAAAATTTTAATAAAAAGGACAAAATAGTCATTTTAAAATATACTAGTTTTCTTTTCTTCCTACATACCAAACAACAATAGAGGAAAGACACTTTCTTTTCCATCCAACACATTTTCTTTCTGTCCTAATTTTTCCTTCCCTCCTACTTTCTTTCCTCTATACCAAACATAGCCTTAAGGTTGTTGGTGCAAAATTTCATCTATATATAAGTGTAAGAGCGAAGATTTACCACCCGTCATTGTTGAAAGAAAGCTCCAAAATTCTCTTTTCGGGTAGGTTCAAACCCAAGAGCAGGATACAACCTTTCTCTTGACCTTGAAATACTGAGCTCCGTAATGGGAGTAATGCTAGGTATCGGTTTAGTACCTGCCAAATAGGCTTCGAAACCCAAGTTAGTGCATGAAGTGAATGAGAATTCTAGTAAGAGAAAATAAGTCTTAAATGGAGAGCATTTAAGGCCAAAGTAAAAGAGGAAAGAGAGAAAAAGAGAGAATTTGGACCTCAAGCTTTAATTGGCTCTCAAAGTAATGGCTGAGGGCCTTAAATAGGCAATTCGGAGCATTTTGGACCACTAGATTATCTTAGGAGGAGGGAAACCTTCTCAGCCCTTGATCTTGATGGAAATGAGTGCGTTTAATGTGGCTAAATGTTGGGCACTATAACAGTACAACTGAAGGTATATAATGTGGCGATAGCATACCTATTCTCGAGGATTAGATGCGACTGTCAGATTGATGTAATCATACCCCATAATTCAGGTAATTGTTTTTGCCTCATATTTTGACTGGATAAAAGGGGAGTTTCATCCTTAGGTTGGGCTTTTGCCATGGTATTTCAGGGTTACCCGAGGTAAGGCTGATCTCTTCTTTGGACCTTGGGAGGTCATATTGAGGTGATTTGGCCCTTAGGATTGGCGGTTTCCCCTATGTTACGGGTCCCTAGAGGAACCTAGTTGCCCTTTGTGGTGTAACTTCTCCTGGGGTTTCCCTCAGGGATTCCTATCTAATGGCCTTAGAAGCGGCTAGTCCTCTAGGCTTGAGCTTGGAGTGTTCCTCGAGGAGCTTAAGGCTGTCGTCTGTCTTATGCTTCTCTCCCTAGGGGAGTAAGCATTACGTCCTGTCCTTAGGTTTTTGTCTTTGAGTTCAGCACTCTGGCAAGTTAAAATATTCCTCTAATAAGGGTATAAGGGGTATTTATACCTAATGGCCTCACGGCGATAAAAGGTCCTTTCTCATAATTGTTTTTTTTGAATGATCTTCTCTATTATTCCAATTATCTAAATTTACTTGATCTTCCTAATTAAAGAGCCCAAATCTTCTTTTCTCCTTACCATAGACACTACAAGTTTCTTCAAGCTCAATGAATCTTCGTCGTGATCGGAGTCGGAGAAGGTGAATCATCATCATCAGATCTGAGTTTTTTTTTTTAACTCAAATATGGATTTTTTTTTTTTTTAAGAAACTGATTGAAAATAATTAGTCTATGGTCAAGTTTGTTTTCAACTGTGGTAAAGAATAGCCGTAACCTCCAGGAAATTTTTGATTCTTTCATTAATAGTATTCAATCCTAATCGAAAATGTTTAACCGGTGTTGAATTTTTACTACATAGTGGGGACACAATGACAATTTTGGATTTTCAAAATTTTCAAAAAAGGGATTTCTTCTTCTTCTTTTTTTTTTATAAAGAAGTTATTATTTGTCCTATATTTCATTATGAGCATTAACTCGGATAAAATAACTTTTCATAAGAGTATTTTGTAGAATTAATTTTCAATATTGTCACCATATAATTGAGGGGTAGTCATTATATATTTGTCCAGTGGTCAAATCACTTTTTGTTCTAAAAAAAGACGTAATTTATGGTTATAAATATTGTGACCACTATCACTAATATTGTGGTCCCATTCGGGACTTCTTTTGGAGGGATCCATTTTAGATTTTAAAAGCAGTTGAGAAAAATACGAAAAAAAGAGTCGTTTGGTAATTTCCACTTTTGGTCAACAGATTTTAAAATATACTGTGTAACCACTATTTTAAGCAAAATTTGATAAATAGGGTCAAAGTTTCTTCTATAAAACTGATTCTGCTTTCATGGTACAAATTTCTTAAAATATCATTCTAACAACGCACAATCTATATTTTATCAAATACTTAAATTTTACAAAAATAAAATTTACAAAACGCCTATACCTTTTTTTTAATCACAGAAGCTAGTTTTCGTTCACAACACAGTTACAACGTGTTAGAATTTATCTATATTTATGCAGTAATTAATTGAGTTTTAAAAACATATTAGACTATAGCTTAACTAATGTCTAAAGGTCTAGTTTCGCTTTCATATTAGTACTATTATCTATACTACACATTCATATCATGGTGATCACGTCAACATAGGTTTTGGGATTATGACTATAGTACAAATTTGTGTGATTAATAACATAATGATAACTATGATCTGATACTGATGATTATGTTGGACCGATCACGTTTAAGAGGTATTCTATAGTTAAGCTACGTATTTTACAAAGTGCCTAATTTTTCTTTAAATGCTTTTCTGTGAGTCGTTTCTAAAGTTATTTTTCATAACTTAAAAACTATCAATCAATGTTGAACAAATTGGAGAATGTTAGAATTTATCTATATTTGTGCAATCATTGATTGGGTTTTTGTTTTATTAAAAATGGATTAGACTATAGCTTATTTAACTAATATCCGAAGGTCCAATGTATTACTTATGATCATATCTGAGAATTGAGCTTGGTGGACCTCTTGGGTTTTAAGTCAGTTAGTGATTTGATAATTTAGTGTATGCCTTATAGGGTTTCTTAATAGGTGGAACCTCTATATAAGGATCATTATAGGCTAGGTCCCCCCCCTCTCCGTACAACTTAGACACACTTGTCCTATTGATAATCGTCTTGAAGACTTAGGAGTCCTATTGATAGTCGTCTTGAAGAGTTAGGAGAAGGTCGAAGAAGATCTAAGTCTAACATGTACATTTGTGTACGAAATTTTCTATTTTACTGGATTATTCAAGGCTTCTCGCTGTACTAATCTCACCTCATGAATTCAAGAAGCATTTATCTTTTAAATCCGCAAATTTGGGTTTTATATTAATATGTGATTACAACAGTTTATCTTACAGAATATGGTTATAGCACAACTGTAACAATATCAAACTAGTACTATGACAGTGTTAAAAAAATCATTTTGGAAAATAATACTAAAAGAGTCATTTTGCCCAAATTACTCCGAGTCAGGTCAGATCCATTTCCCAATCTTTTTCCAATTTCTTGGACCTAGGAGAGGATGCACCATTATGGTGGCCACATTGATGATTGAAACCCAATAATAATATGATGTAATTCATTGGACAAATTTTTTTTTCCTATAAAACGGACTCCTCTTGGGAATATCATTACTAGAAACAAAAAGCTTCAATTACAGTACATACTAAATCATAAAAGGATTACAATTTCAAACTCTTCAAAGAGAGAAGACAAAAAATGGATCATAAATACACCAGAAGCAAGATTTGTGGTTACTATCGAGGATAATAAGGGTCACTAGTATCAATTGCCTTCACCTGTTCCTAGACTACGTTCTTGGCGGGGAAGACTAAGGTCTGTAAAATACTCATACTTTCTGAAATCCATGCTCGTAGAAGGAAAAAAATAATAATAATAACTTAACCATCTAACTCAATCATCTATTCAAGATCTACTCAACCACTGGACAAAAATTTATTTATGTTATCTTGCAAACATTTTGACAACAGATTAGGAAAAATTTTCTCTCTCGAAAGGAGACGAATATAAGAGATATTTTCCGCCAATTTTTTTTTTTTAAACAAGTGAAAATGTATAATGACGTAGCAGTCTACAATATCCATTAAAAAAAATTCTAGAGGAATATAAAGAGAGGTCATGGTAAGACAAATGAGGTTTACCCTTTCAATATAAGATAAACACAAGCAAAAAATTAAATAAAGACAATAAGACATAGAGAAAGCGTGTGCAACAAAGCAACTGGGCCCAAAATCCAGTTATTCCTCTTTACCTTCACTCACTCCCATAGTGATTTATCCTTTCTACGTGCCGACGTCCCATTTCAACACGTTCACATATAGTCCTATGTTCACACGCACCAAAATAAGTAAGAGTGAAGACTTTTCAATAATGGCCCAACTTTCTTATAGAATTGAGATGCATAATTGATGTGTAATCAAAATGAACACCATATAAAAGCGGGAAAAAAATGGATATCGTTATCAGTCATTTAAATGAGATCAAATTAATCTCTAGAGCTGTGAAACGTGACATGCCAGTATGTATAACCAAAATGAACACCATATAAAAGCGGAAAAGAATGAATTGCGTTATAAGTAATTAAAATGAGATCAAATTCATCTTTAGAGCTGTCAAACGTGCTTTCGTACTATATTAGGTATGATCTACATTTTAGTAGTACCATGTATACAAAGTTTAAAATTAGTAGCCTGCCACGGCTCTTTGATCCATGCTTTAATATGAAGTGTTGTGCCTTGTCAGTCCCACGTGCCTAGACATACCAGTATACTAGGAAATGATATAAATATTAGTAATTTTGACTAGAATGGCTTTTTTAGGACTTTTGAAAAATAACTTTTCTGGTAATATTTTAGTATTTTGTGACCCTGTGTGACGGAAGGTCACATAATTTGTGACTATTGATTAGTCATAGAAAATTTTATAGCCACACATTATTTGACCTCCCGTCACACACTTTGAGACACTACTAGAAATATCAATTTAAAAAAGTCATTCTGTGCCAAATTAGTACTATAAAGGTCAATTATCCAATACATTTGAGCCAAGATTGGCCCATTTGATTGGTGAATTATATTAATTTTAGTATCATTTTTATGATTTTTTTGCCAAATTATTCAAATGTAAATCAAAAAAGGTACTAAAGTGCTATTTTTTTTTTGAAAAATTAAAGTACTAAATTAAATATAATACTTTTTAACACCATAGAACAACTAAAAAAATTTGAGAAATATTTGCATATTATAATTAATTATAGACTAAATGTTTCCTAACTAGGTTGAAACTTTTCTATAATAATACATGTATGTATGATGTGTCGTGCCCTGCCATGCCTATAGGTGTACCTCTCATATCGTACTTAACTTATGAGCCTAGCAAGACCCACATATTAGTGTGTTGTGCTGCTGTGCTAATGGATCAGTACAACTCTCTTGTCAGTTGTATTCATCTCATTTTATTATGTGACAAGTTCAAGACTTGGTCAGTTATACGTTTTTTCTATTATTTTTAAAAGGGTAAACTGTAAAAAAAAAAAAATACCATGAGGCTCGGGTATTCTACAATTTAAACCCTGAAGTTTGGACTCTGTAAAATAATATCTTTAGATTGAGAATTTTTGAAAATTAATACCCTATGTTAACTTTTTGAATAACTTTAACTAATAAAAGATAATAATATCTTCAAAATTAAGGAAAAAAAATAAGGACTAATCTAATTTCAATGGAGGATATTATTGATTTTTCGTTATTAAAATTAGTCAAAAAGTCAGTTCAGGGTATTAATTTTCAGAAATTTTTAACATCAGCGTATTATTTTGCAGAGTCTAGAGTTTATGATTTAAATTGTAGAACACTCAAATTTTAAGATATTTTTTGCAGTTCACCCTTTTAAAAAAAAAAATGAACATTTCTTTTTTTCATTTTACAGAAAAATTTAAAAATGTTAAAATTTCTCCAGCAACGCTTAGAATGTATTAAGAAGCCTTTCCAAAAAGGGGGGGAAGAAGAATATGGTACCTATTCTAGGTTCGATCAATAATAAATAATACTTTCTCTATTTTATTATTGCATGCTGCTTCAAGTACTTTCTCTATTTTATTATTGCATGCTGCTTCAAGGGAATGGCATGTGTTTTCCGGTCATAGTCATAGTCATAAACTTGGACAGTTACGAAATTAAAACGTTGGATATATAGTGATATTGATTACAGATTGTAATAATGTGTCCCATATACATACAAATTAAGGTGGTTCCATCATATTGGTGTATAACTAGTGGTTACTGGTCAGTTTTGGAATAGAGCGAGGGGAACATTCACACATGAATCGAGCTAGATATATGGGATAAATATATATATATATATATATATATATATATATATATATATTTTTTTTTTCAAAAGATTATGACTGAAACTCTCAATGAGAGCCATGTTTCTTCTATTATATTGTTTGTATATTTGTTATAAAGCTGCTCATGTTGTTATAACTATGTGCTTTTTTAAGCTGGCCGTAATGTTCTTATAATATGTTACCTAGGGTCGTGTATAACATAACAATTTCGAGCATTGGAAAGCATCGATCGAATATTTGACGTAACTCATATCTTGAAGTCACGTGAATTGTGTGTTTCTAATCTTCTTTGCAGTACTAGAGGTAGGGTCAATTTATTATTTTGTTTATTATAAAGTGTGTGAAAAAAAAAAAAAAAACTGCTTTATTTGATAAATTTTCTAATGATCACGCATTCTTCGGTTCCAAAAATCCATGCAAATAATAAAAATAGACTTCTTGTAACCTGAAAATGTAGGGTCATATGAGTTCAATATTAGTATGGATATGAAATATGAATAATTTAGACCTTAACTGTATGAATTCATGTCAAACCAGTATATTGATACAATATGAAATCAAAAGTATAAATGAGAATCATGCAAGTTAAAAAAAAAAAAACTAATTAGCTAGTTTCATAATTTAAATCATGTGATATTAATTTATTAGTTGACATATGGAAAATATAAAAAAAAATCCCCACTTTTAGTGTTTTATCAAAAATATCTACACTTTTTTATTTATATCAAATTAAACTTTCAATTTATATTTGCATATCAAATAGAACGGGCCATAAATTTAGCCAAAATTGAAACTTAATTTAGTTTGTTGGAAAAGATATTTTTACTCTTTAAACTCATAAAACATACATTAAAAATAATAATTACTGAAACAAACTATTATTGTCTTACTTTTTTTAAAAAATATATTATAAGTGAATAATAATTATTCAAAATAAAAAATTTTCAACTTTTTGAAAAAATTGAAAATAAAAGAAAGACAAAAGTTAGAAAAATTAAAGCTGTCTTCTTTTTCTCAAGATTTTAAATTATTCAAACAATTAAAATGAAAAGAAAAAAGTGAATGAAAAAAATCTCATTTTTATTTCTTTTTTTTAAAGTAAAAATAATAATTATTGAAACTAAAAAGAGTTTAAATTATTCAAAACAGTTAGAAGTTAGAAAAAAGTGAATGAAAAATATCAAAAGAACAAATTCCTGTTTTTTTTTTTCTTTATTTCAAGTGCTTTCAATTATTTAAATTATTTTATTCTAATAATGATCTTTTATTATCTTTTATGAGTTTTAAGAACAAAAGTGTGTTTTAAACAATCTAAGGTTTCAATTTTGACTAAATTTAAGGGTCTAGTCCTATTTGATAGGAAAATATAAATTAACTATTTAATTTGATATAAATGAAAATGCATGCGTTTTTTTTTTTTTTTTGGATAAAATAATGAAAGCGGTGTTTTTTTTTTAAATATTATCCCGTTGACATAAATTGAGATATTGAACAAAGAAAGAATTTGGATTTTTCTACGTTTAATTAAAATTTTAATAATATCATGTTTCACCATAAACCAACCGGCATTCCCGTGCTTAAGTAGAATTTTAGCAAGAAAATAACAATAGGTCATGAAGAAAGAATCTGTAAATGGCTTATTCACAACATGTTCTTCAATCTGTAAATGGGTTATTTACAACATGTTCTTCTGCGTTACGTCTTATATGTGTCTATGAAGCGTACTGGAATAAATTTTTCAAAATATTCTGTTATCTTCGCTTATTTTTTGTGTTATCTCGAGTACCCTGACCCAAATGTTCTAACCTACTTATCTTTGCATGCAAGACTAAAATTCCTTCTGGATATAATCTTTTGTCCGTGAATTGTGCTTGCTAATTAGGCTTTGTCTATAAATTGTCAATCGACCCCAAAACCCAACCTGCCATCGGATTGTTTATTGATTGGTTGGCTCGGTTCAATTACACCCATAATCGCATCTCTATTAATTTCTTGATCAAAAGAATATTAGGATCACTCTTTTTTTTTTTAACTTTTTTATCTTATTATCTGACATGTAAATTATGCTAAGCTATTATTTTTGCTACTTTTAAGTATGCTTGACGCAGTAGACTTGAGGGTGGAAAAAAGGCAGTAAATTCATCATTTTTCTTTTACAATAATATCATCCCTTAGGTTTATCATTAATATATTCAAGAGCTCTGATCCATTAGATGCACTTATTCGTGATATTTGTTTGAACTGGAATGAGTATGATTTGAAATTTTCCTTTTCGGATGTTGACTAAAAGGATGTCGCTTTTCTATTTAGGTGTGTCATTAATCATCTACGATGCTAATATGTAAATATGGCACACATACTTTTCCAGAAATGAAAGAAAGTATTTACATGCAATTTACAGATGCATGTGTCTAGAAGTTAGATTGGCATATGTGTCCGATCACAATATGTGTAAGACGTTTACACACATGTCCAATGATTGTGGAATTTACACAATGTTTTTGTTTGTGGCTCCCATGATATCCAGGATTTACTTCTAACAAATTTTTTGGAAAAAAAAAAAAAAAAAAACTTCGCCACGTATATAACTAATAAGAAGCTAGGAAAAAAAATAAAAGAATTAAATAGTATACACTTTAAAAATATACGACTATTTCTTTTTTCATTTTTTTTTTTTTCCAAAAAGCCTCGTACTATCAAGAGTTATTTTATCCGTAATAATCAATATATTAAGTGGAGTTAGATATTCTCAATATTTGTTTTCTATATAGGCAACAAAATGACAAGCAATATCTCATCCAAAGGTAGTAGTACCCTTCAAAACTAATTAAAATGCGTTTAGCTAACTGATTTCCGAAGAACCACTCTTATTAATTAATTATTTTTTTGAGGTAAAGCTTTTGTTATTGTATTTGGATAGTTTTGGTGTTTGGTCCAACCATGTTTTCGTAGGAATTCATTATAAACAAATGGGGAGCAGGAGATTATCAAGGTACTCTTAAAATAAATAAAATGATAAATCATGACAATAAATCAAAAGCATGTTAAAAATACCCTAAAAGTCCTCCAAAATTAATTTTCTTCTTTGCAAATCCTTGAAATACTAAAACAAATTAGTAGTTTTAATTTTTGGGTTGAAAAGATTGAATCATTGAACTACAAAACTATGAGAGAAACAAATAATTAGCACGAGAAAATGAAATACAAGATATTGTAAAAAAAAATTAAAAATAAAACAAAGCAAACTAGGTATAAAGCAAAGAAATTTTACTTCATTTGCTTTAATTTAAGATTAAAGAGATTACCAAAGTAATTAGAACTAAAAAAGTTGAATTACGTATAAAAAAATAAAAAAAAATAATAAAGCAAAAGATATAAGGAAATTTTGAATTGGAATATTCTTAGGAAATTGAAAAAGAAGGAGAGATGAAGATGGAGTCCCCCCCTAGATTGTCTCTTTTGGTTATCTTATTCTTCAACAGGATCCTTTATATGAAATTGAGGTATATATATAATCTCCCTAAATAAATATGTATACATATTAAATATATGTATATATAATTTTGATATAAAAGTTTTTCTATTTTCTCCAATGGCATATAAGTATTTTACCGTATTGAAAGAGTGTGGTCATGAGTTTAGCCTATTGATAACTACACCATATCTCTAATGCCTGATCCTTATTTAAAAATAAGAGGGAAAAAAAACGAGAGTAAAAATATTTACAATTATATATGTGTTTGATTTTGCAAAGAATTGTATTAATATAGTAAAATATAGCTCTTTAAAAAAATATATCTATATATATTATAAAAATAGCAAATAGAAGTTAGGACTATGAAATATCAATGAAACGTCGTAGCTACTAACTAGGATAAGGTACCGGTGAACAACTATACTGACGAGCTAACACCAATAATTAGCTATTAACATGCTGTCCCCCCTTCAGAAAAGCGCACATACTACCTACGCATTATTCCTGTTTTTACTTTTTAATTGGTAAATATCTATAAATGAAAATACCTGAAATTAGCATGAAAAACAACTTTTGAATAGATTTTACATTCTCCACCACAAATTAGTATTAAAAAAAAAAATCACATTCGTCAGTCTACGTAAAAGAAAAGTCTCTTTTCAACCTACAAATTATGCATGAAATTAACAAAAGTTTTCGTAAGACCCAAAATAGGGATATCCAGTTCTGTATATCCTTTTAATTCTAAATCTGAAATATTGACTAGAGTCTCCTAAAAAATGAAAAACCATACTCATCCTTTGAATACAAATTTACTAACCAATTGTAAAACCTGAAAAAATGAAAAATGAAAAAAAAAAAGGGGTCCAATAAATAGAAGACAATTCATTTGAGTCTTCCTTCCTCAATCAAAGCCTTAGGCCCGCCCTTTAATTCAACTACTCCCAGCTCACGCGCATCGCCATCAATTTCCTATCACTTTCTCTCTTTCTCTACCAATTTTCCTTCTCTTTTTCTCACATGACAAACAACCCCTATAAATAAAGACAAATGTAAATTCCCACCGAGAAAATTCACTCCCATCTGGGAAAAACCCAATTCCCAGTTTTTCATTTTCTTCACCAATTTTTTTTCCTTTTTTTAAAAAAAATATATATATATTATCACAGAAGCCTAACCAGGAACCACCATGCCTCTTCCATGGAGGAAAGCCAAGGTGACCCGAATATCCCGTATCGTCGCCGATCTCCAGTCGCCAAAACGCGGCAGCTCTCTCGTCGTCGAGACTGGTTTCCCCACTTCCCTCATAGACCTCTTCGTCAAGAACCGCGATCGGTTAAAGAAGTCCTCTAGAAAGAAGAAGAAGAAGAACAAAGACATTAACGATTCGAGCCAGGCCGATGTGCGAGCCCCTGATCCGATCACCGCGAGTACGTACTCGGGTTCGGATAATTCGTCGGTTCGGGTCGGACCCTTTTGCGAGGAGGCCTCGATTTCGACGGAGCAGGATGGCGTCGAGTCAATCGGGACTTCAGCGAGTGAGACGACGACCCGAGATGAGAATCGGGTCGAAGAAGAATTTGTCGGTGGAGGCGTTCTCATGGCGATTTTGAAGGTTTTCTTGGTGGTGGTGCTGGCTCTGAGCACGAAGAAATTGGCTGTTGGGATCACATTGTCTGCTTTTTTGCTTCTGTTTGTCGAGTATGTGGGCAAAAGATCGGTTCGGTTCTTGAGACCTTGCTCGAAAATGGAGGTAAGATTGAGATCTTTGATGAATTGGGTTTATGGCTTTATTTGGTTCAACAAAGATTTGTTGGTAGAAGAAGAAGAAAAGACAGATAACTACGTTGTTATGGATGAATTGGTTGATGGGAGCGAGTCAAAATCTTATTCAAATGAAGAGATCGAGATTTTTGAGCTTAACATCAATGAAAATAAGGAAGAGTTTTCAAGCACAGGACCTGAGCTTGAGTTTCTTAGCCATGATAAAAAAGGGAGTTTTTTGAATACGAGTGAGAAGAAGGAAAAGGAGGCCATGGACGGTTGTGGTGAAGTTTTGGTCTTGGATAAGAGTAAAGGTAGCAAGAGAGCCAAGATTAAGGCAAAGATTATAAAAAACTTTGTGCCTAAGAAGTTGCGTGGTTCAAACAAAGGTAAGAAAAAGTCTAAGGAGAATTACAACGAGGTGGAGGCAAGTAGTGATGTTTCAAGCAATTTTGGGCCTGAAGAACAAGAAGACCAAAGAAGTGAAAGCAGAAAGGATAGTGTTAACGATGAGATTTCTAGTTTGGATGAAGGATTACAGAGTGGAACGGAGTTAGCAATTGTTAGTGAAGAAGTAGAAGAAGAAAAAGGAAGAGAAGAAAGGAAAGGGAATTGGGTTAATTTGACTCTGGTTCTAATTGCTCTGGCTGGACTTTTTGGGGGTCGGATTATAGCCCTTCTGCTTACAATTTCTTGGTGTTTCATGTTAAAACTTATTGGAACAACACAAGGGAGACTGATAGAGATGAGAATGGCCAAGTCCTCTTTCGCAATCTCGAGTTAGAAATTTATTTGGTTTTGGTTTCAAGGAAAGATTTTATCCTTTTTTCTTACTTGATAGTAAATGTTGTTCTTTCATTTTAGTGTTCTTCAAGTCTTACTGTATCCAGAAAGGGATGATAGAAACTCCAACCTTAATCCAACCTTTTGTTGGCAACGCAACCTGAGGTGTTGTAATCGAAACTGTAAATTTTTTTACAGATACAAATCAAAGTACATAAATTTTCTTTGCTCTTAATCTTGTATCTTTTGTTATTCTTATGAGAATTATGATATTTATTTCTTTCAAGGATGGTTGGTGAATTCTTTAGTCCCGTTTTTGTACTTCTTTTGACCGAGTACGCTATTGGCATCAACTCTGCTGAACACCAAAATTTCCTTATTCAATTTTGGCACTTGGATACTTATTGAGTTGTTACTTTGGTAAGCTCAATTATTCCTTTTTGGTCCCTGATTTCCCTCCCTTATGCATAAAACAATGATGAAACCTGACAATGGGAGCCTTGCCCCGAAAGATTCCACCGAACAATGGCAGGAAAAAGTTGGTTGATGCGCTACATCTATCATTAAAATTTCAGAAAAACTTTCACCAAACTCTAGAGAGGCAACTGAGCATGAGCTCTAATATGTTTTACCTTTTCAAATCTCTTGACCGCCAAACATTTTTATTTCATTTTATTTCTCTTTTTTTAATGAAAGAGATAAGAAATTCAATATTGTTCGTTCTGTAAGTGAGTGTGATCACCAGTAGGGATGGTTCTTATCACCATGACCACCAACAACATTGTTAACGATTAGTTGCTTGATATTGGAAGTTGGCGATTACTAATTTAAGAGGTTCCGATCAACAACTTTGTTAACGCTTGCTCTAACTTCGTTTTGCTTTGCTAAAGTTGTTTTTACACTCTGCATGGAAGAAGTTGGAGAGCAGGGCTCCTACAACTACAACCACTACAATTTTATTTATCATGTATATGATTTTTGTAATAAGCATTGAACCGTCACAATTTGCTTCTGCTAAATGTGGAAACCACCGACCGGTACACATAAGTGTCGACTGTTCAATCCTTAGGCATGTTATGGTAAACTCCCCTGCCTGACTATGTAAGTGTAGTGTTTTGTTGGTACTGGAGTGGAGTGTCCATTAGTTTTTTTTTTTTTTTTTTTCCGGAAATGTTTATTCCCATTTTGGTTTTGTATTTATCTTTTCTTTTTTCCTTGTGTTTCTTCCTTTTTTCTATTTTTATTTCATTCTTTCAAACAAACATAGCCGAAAAGCCGGCCCCGTTTGTTTCGCCTATTTGAATTTGTGTATTTGAATGGAAATTGTGGAATGGGTTATAATTGGAATGGAAGACATTTGAATGGAAAAAATAGTGGAATGGGTGATAATTAGAATGGGAGTATTGGAATGGACCATTCAAAAACACCTCTTCCCCTCCATTCTCATCCAAGACACAAAAATCCATTCAAATAGTTGATGTGACTGATGAACCATTTGAATGGAAAAACTAAATTGTTGAAACAAATACTCATTCCAAAAGACCATTTAAATGGAAAATTTAGAGTTGTTGAAACAAATACCCATTCAAATGGATTTTCCATTCCAATGGAATGGAATAGGCGAACCAAACGGTTAATTATTTAAAAGATAAACTGCAAAAAAATATCGCGAGTTTTGAGTGTTTAGCAATTTAAATTTAGACTCTATAAAATAATACCTTTAGATTAAGAATTTCTAAAAATTAACATCATGAGTTGACTTTTTGAATAACTTTAACTAGTAAAAGACAATGGCTCTGTTTATTTCAACCATTCCATTCCATTGGAATGGAAAATCCATTTGAATATGTGTTTGTTTCAATAATTCAGTTTTTCCATTCAAACGATCTTTTAGAATGTGTGTTTGTTTCAACAATTCAGTTTTTCCATTCAAATGGTCCATCCGAAAAATTAACCATTAGAATGGTTTTTTTGTGTCTTGAATGAGAACGGAGGGAGGGAGGTGTTTTTGAATGGTCCATTCCAATGCTCCTATTCTAATTACAACACATTGCACTATTTTTTCTATTCAAATGTCTCCCATTCTAATTATAACACATTTCACAATTTCCATTCAAATACACACATTCAAATAGGCGAACCAAACGGGGCCATTATAATATTATCAAAATTAAGGAGAATAATAAACATTAATGTAGTTTTAATGGAGAATTTATTTTTTTCGTTATTAAAATTAGTCAAAAAATCAGTTTAATATATTAATTTTTAAAAATTTTTAATCTCAAAATATTATTTTACATAATCCAAATTTTAAAATTTAAAATATAAAACATTCTCAAAGTATTTTTTTTACAGTATACACTTATTTAAAAGATCGACTAGACAACAAAAGTGCTCTACCACAAAAATTGTCAGCAACATTTCTCCATAACTCAGAAATCAATGTCACAATCTGCATTTATTTATGTCCCATCTTAAAAGAGTTTCTAAAGTTTCAACCTGACTGCCACGCCCCATTAGTTGAAAGCTCTTAATCACAGCTGTCCCAAAAGGAGCATTTTCGTTATCCATTTGATAAGAATTTACCAAATCCTCCCCTAGAACTCCATAGTTGATTATGCAAGTTAGATCTATTCAAAATTTATCTTGTCTACAGTGTCTTAGTATATAAAGAGACAAACCCGATCTAGGGGTGCCACTTAAACCTTCAATCCTTGTTTTTCACTCCAAGTCCAAGTCCTCAATTGGGCAACTTTGCCTTGTACATATTTTGTGTACCCTTTCTTTTGTACCATACGTATACAGACAACCCATCTAGGCACTCATACAATGTATATCATCTATTTTGTTACGTTGCACTATAGAAAAAAGCTTATCCATGCTGTATATACATGTCTTTTTATTCGTCTCTTTGCTAATTTTCAGTCAGAAAACATAATAACACATCAAATAATGGACACGTAGGCCACTTTTGATGCGGAGGGGTTTCTTAATGCCTTTGTTAGTGTGGGGACATGATTAGAACAACCACAAAGCGTCTTCTCTGTAATAAAGGTGAACGTTTATCTTACTCCTTAAATATGATGTGGACTTCCAAAGTTTTGTGGACTTTATAGTGTTTGTTAGATACAAATAACCAATTAGAAAATAAGCATCTAGGACTGAATAGCACTTTTAAGTGTCCAATCCTTAGATAAAGTGTGAATTTTCCTCAAAATTTTACACAAAAATTGCTCTTTGGAAAAGGTGCTTCATTTTGGTGTTATTAGGAGCACTGAAAAATAATTATAGGACATAGGAGGATAGATGTAACACTAAAATCCCATTAAGATTTAGGATAAATACTATCTAGATCCTCTAGGATATTTTCCTATTATTTAAAGTCAACAGTAATATAGCAACAAAGAAAATAAGAAGACAATTAATAAGGACAACTAAAAGAAGAATTATATTAACAATCCCATTGGGATTTAGAATAAATTCTGTCTAGATTCTCCAAGATATGTTAGAATTAATTAAACTCAATAGTAAAAGAACTATGTATAACACTAATAGTAAAAGTCATGTGAACGAAACAACTAAAACAATTATATAATTTTCTCTAATTGTCTTTTCTAAAAAATTTAAAAAAAAAAAGACCGATAAAAAATAAAATTAAAGTTAAAAAAAATCTTCTCTAATGGTCTTGTGATGGTGGTTTTATCCCATTTAAGGTCCTTGTCTATCCCGCTTGGAGGCATAATTAGCTTCTGAAATGACCTCTACAGAGCGAAAACTAGCATAATGATCCACAAACTAAAAATATGATGATGTCTATTCATGAAGAATAGTACCACTATAACTACCACGTTTTTTAATGTCATAGGAAAAGGGGAAATTAAAAGAAAAGAGTTTATTTTCTTATTGATTTTTCTTTATTAATAATTAGGAGACAAGTTTAAGACACAAACTTTGGTGGATTTGCATAATTAATAAACTTAGGAAAGAGAAATACAATTGTTGAATTTTTTTTTTTTTTTGGTCATTCATTCTAATTCGTTTCAAATATCTTTCAGATACAACTGGTTAAATAAGTATGTTTTATATCTTTCGACTTATGCAGTATTATCTCTATTGTATATTTTTCAACAGTTACCAACTCCTCTAGAGACAAAATTGCATCACTTAATGTGAAGATCAATGTACAATACAAAATAAGTTTTTCTAATATCATTAGACATGTTACTCTGAAATTTTTTGGAAAATCTTACTTAAAGACAAAAAAAAGAAGGATTGATAATAATGGCAGTATGGAATTAAAATTTTATCTGATTTAATACATTTGAGAAGGAGTTTTTTCCGCAAAATTTTGAACAAAAAAGAGGAATTTATTCAACATATCAAAGATTACTTTAGCAAGTGGGATGGCTAGTGTTTGTTAAACACTAAACCGGAAATTAGAGCACAGTGTAAATCTAGCCCACAAATACCCAAAAATAGAACCCGAAAGAGAAAAGAAAATTAAAAAAAAAAAAATCAGAAAAGATTCTAGGAACTAAAAATGTGTGGGACAGATTAGACTTCCATATTAGTCGATTTTTGTCTCTCATGAACATACAAAGGGAATTTTTCAAAAGCATTTTGCTTCACTATTATGTACATTATCTCTGTCTGAAAGTGGTTGTCCTTGTATAAATAATAAATTAAAACAATCAAAGCTAGGAAGAGTAGGAATAATTGTTTATGAGGGCATGCTGAATAGTTCCCAGCCAAAAATATGTAAAATATACTAAACTAAAATAAAATGCTGAATTGGACTGGCCATGTTGACCACTCCCAATTAAGATTTGATTCTCTTTAGCAAACACTATTGGGCTTGGACAAATTTGACCAGAAAATTTGTGTTTATTATTGTCTTCCCATATGCAGATCAGACTGCATCTAGATCTAGTGCTTCACATCAACTTGTTATTTTAATGAGTTTCTAGTACACAATGAGAATCAAAGAACACTTCATGTAGATTTGTTCTTTATTTTTTTATTGGTATTTAAGAAAACAAAAAGGGCAATCCAAAAAAAAAAAAAAAGGAAAAGAAAAAGAAATAAGAGAGATCGATAAGTGATGACTAATACACTTACAAATACTTGTTCCCAAACTCAATCAGAACTACTTGACCTCTTGCACTTATGGTACTATACAATATATCAAATATTATAAATTTCTCTAGATAATAAGGATATATATGCACCTCGTCAATTGAAATCATTTACATTTATTTTTTTAGACTATTAAGTTGTGGTCCTTTTATATTCTGGACTAGGTTCAAACGACAAACTCCACCAGGAATTTTAGGCCGGACCTGATTAATTTATAAGCCGGCATAAGGACGTTTATAAAAGACTTGGACCCAACTAGCCCCGTTATTATAACAGTCTCCAAATTAATTAATATATGGGACATATGCTGATTGCCAATGACACAGTTTGTCTTTGTCATTTCTTATTCTCCTCTCTTATTCTATAATTTAGTTCACCCATTCTTCTTTACATTACGACTTTCCCATGGTTAGGCAACTCTTGCATCTTTAGTAGAATGAAAACAATTTGTCTACATATAACAATTCCAAAATAAGTTTCCATTACTCAAAATATCTTAAAATTGCCAAAAAAAAAAAAAGAAAAAAAACATAAGATCACATAACACACTCCATATTGCTGCAAAATAGAGTAAAGGTGTGTTAAAATTAACCTAATTAAAACAGATTTGTACACGCCGTACGGTATTTTAACTTCTTTATCTTCGAAAAACGAAGAATTTTTTTTTTTTTTTTCCGGTTTAGAAAATCCATTGTCAAACAACAATAATTGAGAGGTGGCACTGCAACCACATGAAACCAAGATTCATGGCCGTGTTAATAATGATGAAGTGGTAGATAAAACTAATGAGCACTACTGTCTACACACTTGGCAACTTTTATGCTCAAAAACCTTGCTTATAAACTAGTCATTCCTTTCTTCTCGCCAACAAGGAACATTTTTGCTTTCCTTGAAACCATAATGAAGATAAGCACACGAGGGTTTGAAACAATAATGTTCTATAAATTAACAGTCTCGATGAAATAATAGAATTTTTCAGTTCCAATTTAGGCCGATCTACTAAATTAATATTCTTGTTAAATAGATAAGAATATATATATATATATATATTTGTAGTTCTTTAGGGTCTATCAAATATATAAATAAATAATTGATTAAATACATAAACAGTTAACACATAAAGATTCATAATATTAATGAATTTTTTCTAAATAACTTCTATTTTCTTAATTTTATTTTCTTTTTTTTTTTAATGTATGTAAAGTTGTTTGCTTATTATTTGTACTTAAACTAAACTCGGTCTCATCTCTAATATTTACAATGCATACAACATATTTGGTATATAATTTAGAATATATTTTTAATGATTTGGATTATAGAAGTAAAACTAATAAATTTTTATAAATATTATGTTCAATATACATGAACCTTCTTGAAATAGTACATCTTGTAAGGTATTCAATTTTAAAACTATATTTATCATATGTATATCTATTTCTTAACTTTTTGATGTACATTGAAAATTAATTTTTAGAATTTTATTTATGTACAAACAATATATACTAACATTTATGTATATACATGTTAACTTTTAAGCTTCTTTGCATGCACACATTAACTTTGACTATATCTAATTTTCATTATTATAAGTCATACATGTATCTTAGGGGGAGAAAATGTACAAAAATTAAACTCATACTACTCTTTTAAATTAATAAGTACTTATTTATCAATAAATTAATAAAATATTCATTTATCGATAAATAAATAAAATTTATAAAATAATATTTTTTTTTGTCCTAATAGTATAAATTTATAGAGGTTTTACTGTAAGTCAACCTATATTTAGGGTTTATTTGATAACATGAATTTATATTTTTTTTGTTTTTGATTTTTAAAAGTGAGATAACATCAGAGTGTTCTTGTGATATTATTTGAGAAAAAATTATCATTCATTTCATTTTTTAAAAAAAAAAGAAAGCATAAATCATAAATATTGCTAAACGACCCCTTAATAACTTCATTTCTCAATTCTTTCAAAATTCCTCAATTGCTAAATGAAGAAATATAAAATAAAATGAAATGGTTTTATTTCAATACTATGAGTTGCCCAATAAAACCTTATGCCATTTTCAAAATAAAAATATTTTATTAATAACAAATTGAATGTGTCTATGTTTGGGATTTATTTTAGAGGCTGCTTTTAATTTTTTAAAACAGTTAGAGGAAAAAAAAATAAAGAAAAAGGAAAGGTATTTAGTAAATTTCTCTTATTAGTAGATTTTAAAAAATAATGTGTAACTGCTATTTTAAGCAGAATTTCAAAAGTAAGGATTTATTTTACAAAGTTAGATTCTACTATTTTAATGATGTCTACGTTGCCTATGAACTTATGGATATTGACTTGCATCAATTAGTTTAGGGTTTAGGACAAAAATACCTAACTTTTAAAAAATAATACCATTTATATGACCCAACCCAAGGAATTAGTTTCCTGTACGACCTAAGCCCAGACAAGGTTTTGGCATTTTTGTAAATACTTTTAGCTCAAAAAGAACGGTGGATATGGTATTTAATCTTAATGAGTAGATATTTGTAAGAGTAAGGCGTTCATAACTGAATCAAGTCATATTTAGCCTGGTGGTGGCTCCTACTTGTTTCCATATTAGGGACACATGTTCAAGTCACAGTAATTGCACTTATCTATAATCTTTTACTATCTTTTTCTTTTAAGTTTTAACTTTGCATTTTCCTTTTTTCTTCTTTTTCTTTGTTATTCTAACATAATTTTTTTATAATCTTTTTAGAAGTAATAATTTATTTTTCATTTATTTTTTTAGATAAATCAGACATTACTTTTTTTTTTCCCTTTTTTTTCTCCCACTTAGTTACTATCAGTATTCGTCTTAGCAAAAATAAGTGCATCACATATAGTAATTACATGGTTTCTTTATATTCTGATTTTTTTCCTCAAAAGGAAAAATAAAAAAGTCAAAAACCAATTTAGTTTCTTGCTTTCTCGACATTTACCTGGTTTCTACTCAAAACTAGAAACTAGTTTAGTTTCCACTAGAAATAGAAATAGAAACAATCATTATAGATCAAAAACATAGACCAGAAAGAAAAAACACATACCAAAAAGGTTCCAGGAAACCAGTTTGGTTTATGTGTAATAGAATGTCCAGTATGCAAGTAAATCATAGGAAACCATAAAGGATTCTTGGAAACTAGTTTGTTTTTCTTTTAGCAGAATGTCTTGTACGTAAGTAAATTATAGAAAATTACAAATGTTTTCTCGAAACCAGTTTAGTTTCTTTTTAGCAGAAAGTCTTGTATGTAAGTAAATCACAAGAAACACAAGAAACAGCAAAAGTTTCCAGGAAACTGTGTGATTTTCTTTTAATAGAGTACTCATATATGTAAGTAAATCACAGGAAACTACAAAAGTTTCCAAGAAACTAGTTTGGTTTCCATGTAGAAGAATGTCCTGTAGTTAACTAAATCATAGAATACCACAAAAGTTTCTTGAAAACTAGTTTAGTTTCTTTTTAGCAAAATGTCATGTAGCTAAGTAAATCACAGAAAACTAAACTAGTTTCCATATAGCAGAATATTCTATAGCTAACAAAATCATAAGAAAACAACAAAGATTTTCTGAACGTTTACCCTTAATTCTCAATTCACACAAACTTGAAACCAGTATAAAAGTTAGAAACTAAGCAACACCATTATCATAACTAGAATCAGTATTTAAAATTGGTAAATTAGTTTAAAATTTACTAAAAATTTTTCGAAAAAAATCATGTTTGGTTCAATTGACAAATAGAAATTATTCTAACAAGGGCTTAGAATACAATGGAAAATTGAGGTTTCTTCTTGAAACCATCTAACGACAAATAGACATCATAAAGTTATACTCATCATGAGAGATAATATATAAAAAATACATCAGGCATCTTGAATTGTCATTATCTCAGAATCAAGGATTTGAATTGAGGCATTAACTCAAATATCTTGTGCATACTCTCAACAAAACAACGACAACCATATATATGATCCAAATTATTCTAAATAAATACATTAGACTCAAACCCATTTCTTAAACCAACAAAATGAACAATCTTAACTTTTTGAACAATATTTAACTTTGCTGAAGTCTTCAAAAAAAGGGAAACTGTGAGTATAAATATAATATTAAACAACAATTAGCCCAAAAATTCACATATGGACCTCCCGATTGTATAACAAGCATAATTATAATCGAAGAAGTAGATCCTTAGTCCATATTCATTGGCGAGTTCCCAAGCAAGATTGCATGTCACTGAATCCAGTGATCCCACCAGCATCAAGCTCAATCTAAACTCCAACGACCCTTTCGAAGGTGATTCTTTTGGTCGAAAACAAGTTAATGTCCTCGAAACAACCCCAAGGAGTAAGCCTTGGCAAACTCCTGCACACACGGCTATGGTGGAGCTCTAGAATCGGATATCAGCCTTGATATGTGATATTTTGGGTTTGAGGGAGATGACAGGAAAGATTTAAAAAAAAAATTGTATGTCTAAAATAATACGGTATGAAAATAAGTTAAGTTAACTGCACCGTATTTTTGACCTTATTTTTCAAAAGATCGTGCTGAGTGTCATTTCCCCGTTAGTTTATTCCAAACAACCCTTTTGGGAGGAACACATCTAGTACTTCCGATATCAAATTCTTCAAGGATTGAAATACATACACTCAACAAATGTCCTCCTTAGAGACTTGAAACCAAGCATTTTTCTTGTAGATACTACTGATTGCGACTTGAAAATCTGCAATTTCAATTTAGCGTGTACTCTTGCCACTGAAACTGATAATTTTATGACGGAATACGTCATTACGAGATGGTACCTTGCCCTAGAACTACTGTTAAACTTCTTAACTTACAATACGGCAATTGATGTGTAGTGATCAGTAGGTTGTGTTTTCGTTGAATTGGTGAATAAGAGGCCACTCTTTTGCAGTAGAGATCATGCGCATCAGCTGCGTTTGATTATGGACCTTATTGGCGCACCATCAGAGGCTGAGATGTGATTGCTGAAGGAAGATGCTAAGCGATAACTTGGGCATCTTGTTGCTCACCCTCGGCAGTCGTTTATCGAAGAATTCCCTAAGATTCATTCCAAAGTAGTTGATCTTGTAGAAAAGATGCTATCATTTGATCCAAGTCGAAAGATTGCCGTCGAAGATGCTCCTGCTCATCCCTACTAAACATCTCTGCACGACGTCACTGATGAGCTAGCGTATCCCTTCATCTTCGAGTACTTTGACCAGCATAATGCGCTTACTGAGGAACAAATGAAGGAGATGATCTACAAAAAGGCTTTGGAATTTAACCCTGATTTCAGGAACAATGATGAAGATTCATGCTACTAGTTAAGTCTTCAATTTTACTGCGGTAGTCTCCTTTTTTTTTTTATGCTTCTTATCATTGTTGTTTCATCTTATATTAATTTGACTTTGACTTATGGGTAAATTTAAGATCTTCATTCCAACTATGTTTGCAGAGACAATTCTTAAATCGAATAACAAAGAATAAGAAAAAGGTGCTTGAAAATTTCGAATAATAGATGCATTAAAACATATCAAAACATTAAGGTAACAGCTTATTAAATGACTTGTCATTTTCTCTCGCTGAAGTTTGAAATTTTGGCAATGGTGTCATGGTAACAAAAGCTAAACAATTCATCCAAGAAATGCATTACATAGCATGAAAAGAAAATGGCATGCATCAATATGTAATACCCAAATTTTAGTACACTACACATGCTGCATATTATTGCTTCAAGTATATACATCTATATGAACATCATAACACACATATAGATAGGATACAAATATATACATCTAGGTTCCTAATACATAAGGTTTTTTTTTTAATTTTAATACCTAACCATAAATATTTTTTTTAACTATTAGATCATTATCTAACAACTATTATAATTTGAGTAAATAAAAATAAATAAATAAATACCCATTATTTAATATTTTTCTCTCTCTCTCCATCTTTTGCCATGAAAAAAACATGCGTGGAAAAAAAAAATAGCTACTGAATTGGTGCCCATCTCTATATATGTATATTTGTAGAGTACAGTATTCATGTACACGTGTGAGAATCATTAAAAAAAAAAAAATCAACCGAATAAATAGCAGTTATAAGTTATCAAACATACAAATAATGACATCAAAGAAAGAGTTTAAAACTGGTCTTGCTTTTATTTTAATTTTTTTCCCCTTACTTACAAGAAGTGCTGCTCTAGTAACACATTATGGAATGTAGAGAGCAATAAACTAATCCAAAAGACCAACAAAGTTATAATAAATGAACCTTCCACATATGGAGACCAGCACTATGTCATCGATTTATGGAAATGGGAAAATTTATAGTTTCCTTTGTGTGTCAAATGTAGTAATCAAAGTCGATTCACCTACAATGATTAATCTTGGAGTATGGAGCTATGCAACACCTATAATGTATGCATTCCAAGCATCTTGTTGTTCAAAGTGTTTCATCTCTTCATATTTTATGTCTCGCCCTGCACCAAATCCAACAGTGCTTTTGGTTTCTCCTGTATCTGGCATCTGCCGAAGCCAAAAATGGACTGATCGAAATCCAGCCTCTTCTAAGCAGTCTTTGATCTCTGGCAACGACCACCTAATAACACGACCAATAGCTGCTTAAGTGACTTTCAAACTTACCAGAACCATATACACTAAAATTAACATATGACAAAAAAAAAGAAATGAAATACACAAGAGTCCTAAATTAAAATAGAAAACTTACAGCCTCCAGCTGTATGAGAATGCATGTCGTAGTTTCTTTTGCTGCTTTTGGAAATGAAAGTGGAGACTAATTCTTGTCTTCCGCTCGATAATATCAAATTCAGCTTGCTCCCATACATACTGCACGTGTTTTAGAGCAACTTATTCTAATTATAACAAGGGAAATAATCAGTGCAATTATAGAACAAAACAATTTGCCAGAAAATTTGATCAATTTCAAATATGAAAGTGATGACAAGAGCTACTATTCCAAAATTTTTAAAGTTTCAAGCTTCTTTTCACTTTCATTTAAGGTAAAACCTTGCTCTTTGTTTCCTACACCTTGCTGTTTGTTTCCTACTCACTATCAAAAGGTTCTTTAGCAAGTCAAACAAGCTGTGGGTTGGATATTTTACCTAATGTGAACAAAGATATTTCAAAGTGGAGAAAGGAGATCGGTATATGAGAAGGAAATTGGCGGGATATACCAAGTTGGAGTCGCAAATATTTTCTATATTTAAGTAGAGAAAGAACCTAAACTTTCACAAAGGAATTAGGTCTCAAACTGGTTTTACAAATCTTATTCATCTAAATTGCAAATGAAAAGACATTAAAAAGTTGAATTTCATACACACATAACACATTACATTGCATAAGCATATACCTTTTGGGCTAACTGATTACGCTCCCCCCCCTCTCTCTCTCTCTCTCTCTCTCTCTCTCTCTCTCTCTCTCTCAACCCTTTTAAGGGAAAAAAAAATTCTAGACAAGTATATCCACAAGCACGAGAGAGTAATAACATACCGTAAAATTGGCAAATCTTCTCTGAAGCCTTAATTTTCGTTCTGATGAAGTGCCACCGTACAAATCCATCACAAATATTCCACCTTTCTTGGACAAGGCAGCAAGAGAATGTTTGAAATACAACACCAAATCAGCACGCGAATGGAGACAACAGCAGCTATAGTTAAAAGCGCAGACAATGTCCCTAGCAGGAAGTGACAAGTTCCTAATGTACTTATCACCGGCCAA
Source organism: Trema orientale (assembly GCA_002914845.1). Lineage (NCBI taxonomy): Eukaryota > Viridiplantae > Streptophyta > Magnoliopsida > Rosales > Cannabaceae > Trema > Trema orientale. The sequence goes on from JXTC01000010.1 coordinate 1,490,934, forward strand.
GGAAGTAGAGCCCTCTAGAATAGTAGATCCAAGAGCATCTTCGGCAGAGCCATCTTTTTTCTCTTCCAGTGAAATGTTCTTTATTAGCTCCTGAGGCTCAAAGTTGACTACTTTCGCCTCACTTGGATGCAAGACATTGCCATGGAAAAGAAATATTCTAGAATACCCATCAGCCCCAACTTTGTTTATATTGTTCTCCAAGCACCATCTTAGCGCCTCTAGGTCCAAATCCAGTCCTACTGCAGTCCTCCTGGAGTCACTGCGGAGCCATTCCGTACTGTACACAGAAATCTGCATTAGGTATTAAGGTTAAGATCGGCATAGCAACTTAGAACCAACACAACAACTCTTGACTTTGCCAATTTGGAGCACTACTTAATGACAAATTTGTGTACCTACATTGTAATTCAAAATTTGAGTACAGATTTTCGCCATAATGATATTTTATGGGACTTTCCAGGCCGACCTTGAGGAAGTATGAAAATTCACAGTTATGAACCAGTTAGGTGGCCTTGAGGAATTGAGCACTATGGAGTTGCAAAGCAAGTCCATGAGTCCATGACCACTCAAACATCCCCCAAGTTTTTTAAATTGTAAGAAGAGGTCAATATCTCATTAGAAATGGGAGGTTATTCACAAGAACTAAGCAATGGATATACTCAAAAATAATAATAATTGGTTACCTGAACACTTTCAACTGTCAAACCACAACATAGCTGCTTCTTTAACATAGTAATCACTGCCAAAGACTACGAAAGCAAATAGTTTTTTAACTAATTTGAAGATTATTTATGGCTTCATGCAAGAAAACAAGCACTAAAAGGCGATAATGGAAGTTATGACTTATGGTAGTTGTGTACTTAGTAACCAATTCAAAGCATGAATTTTTCATATGCCAATGAAAAATGAAGTCCGTTTACCACATTCATAACCACTAAAACAATGCCAAGGTTTTGTAACTAGAGGTTAACGACTCATTAGAAATGGAAAGTTATTCACAAGACTTGAGAAGACAACATCCTAAAATTGTTACTCGAACACTTTCAACCTCTCACAACACATCATTCCTCCTTCTTAAACATGGTAATCATTGCCAAAGACCATCAATAGAATGGTTTTTCCAACCAGTTTTAAGATAATTATAATGGCTTCACGGAAGAGAACAATCACTGAAATAGCGATAATCTCAGTTATGACTTAAGTTATTATAGTTGCGTGCTTAGAAACCAGTTAAAAAAATAAGATTTTCTTATATTACTGAACAGTGAACTTAGTTTACCTGAGAAGAGCGGTACCACAAAAATCTTCTTGGAAGTGTAGGGGCAACCTCCCACCCACATACATCAAAAAGAACTTCTGCAAATAGCTGATGTCTCCTTTTGGTGACTGTTTTTCCAAAATCATGAATGTGTTATTAGTATTACAAACAACAACTCTTAGTCTTCAAGAAAGAAACAGTAGCATTGTTATAGTGTCATTTTAACTATTAAATCTTGAAAGTATTCCAGTAAATTTTCCCAGCAGCCAAACAACAAAACTTTAAACACATTGGTAAAACCTGAACGGATTGTTGGTAAAGAAGGAACTTCGAGGGGATTTCCGTTGATGGGCATCCTTCATTTTCATCTTCTACCTCAAGCCCATCGTCATTTTCATCATCTCTTTCTTCTTCATCTGACTCTGAAACTGAAAGAGTGAGCATGGAAGAAGAAAAAGCTGAAGAGGGTAGACTGTATTCTTCTTCATCTTCATCGGGAAAGGCTGTTCTTCGAGAATGTTTCTGTTGGTGCCTCTGTTTCTTATCCTTTTTCCCCATTTTCTACCCTGCCCAACAGCGCCGAAGAACACAGTTCAGAACTTTTACTAATCACTACTACAAAACAGTACTTAGAGGTCGATTTTTAACCATCATCTAGGTGGGTGACTTCTAAGTTTACGTACTTGGAGGTCGGTTTCTCCAGAACCAACTTCTAAGGTATAGTTCACAGTTTTCCAGTGTACTCTCACCAAATTAAAACAAAGCAGCAATAAAAAGAAAATTCTAAGTACATACTTCCTAGATCAAACAAACTATACATTCCTAAACTAAACTAATTTTAGGTAGTTCGTCGTAATCAAAGTTAGAACACTATAAAAAAGCCTAGTGATTAAGTTGATCTCCTATGATTACCAAAATAAGTCCTATAAGACCTAGGTCCACTCCTTCTGCGCTTCATTTATCTCCTCCATCATTTAACTCTTGTTCTCATTGCACTACAATTTTAAAAAATAATAATAATAATAAAAATAATTAAATTATTAGGACTAAACGAAGTTGAATGCATGGAAAAAAAAAAAAAAAAACTTACAAGTGATATATAGTACGACACTACTAATTACCTTATTATTCAACATTGTACATGTCTACTGTCATAACAAAAATTAATTAGTTTCATAATATGAAACTGTAAAGCAATAAGCCATTACACCGGTCCATATTCTAGATACTGACAAGTGACAACAACCAACAAACACACAATTTACATTGAAGTATGAAAACCTAGAGATTCAAAACATTTTACAATCAAATGCCCGACTCCAAACAACCAACAGCCCCTAACTTTAATTGTGGAAAAGATGTATAAAGTACACTTTCTATCAAAAGTAGTTCAATAAAATACTAGGTAACATAATTGTGAATTTGGGAGATACAAAGCAAAATTTAAAGTTTCAAACTACAATCCAAGCAACCAACAAACTAATTTTAGTGCAAAGAATAAAGAAAGAGACTGTGAAGGCAAGATTATTATGCCATCTCTCAAGCATTGGTTGCAATGCCAGATTATAAGTTTCCAACTCTTATGTGTTTAAACCTAAAAACCCAAATCATTAGTTAAGAGCAAAAAAGAGAATAAAAACCTACTTAGGAGAGGACAAGCTACTTTTATATTATCAATTTGTACATTTTCTCGGTTGATACATGTGTGTGTGTATATATATGTCCAACAAGAACAAAGAGGAGAGAGAGGACCTGAGATATGGTGTGAGAAGGAACAACAAGCATAGATCCAAAATACATAATCCGTACCAAAAATAAAATTTGAGCAAATGTGAGAGGGAGACGAAATCTGCGGCAGCTTATTTTAGCTATCGAGAATCAAAGAACAAAACTTGAAAAATGGTGATCTTAATGATCTTAAAAAAAAAAAAAAAAAAAGAAAAGAAAAGCCCCAAAGAAATTTCAAGAACCGAAAAAAAAATGAAACTGAGAGAATACCTACCTAGGGAGGACGACCCAGGGGCGGCGCAGCAACTAAGCAGGCGGCGTGACGGGGGTAGCGAGAGAGAGAGAGAGAGAGAGAGAGAGAGAGAGAGAGGAGGGAAGAGAGATCGAGTGAGAGAGCAAGAGCGGCAGTGAGAGAATGGACGGAGAAAGGAGGGAAAGTGACATTAACTAATTTATTTACTTTTTTATTTTTGAAAAGGAATTTATTTACAATTGGGATAATTATAAAAAAATACCAATGTCTCTAATTTAAATCCTGAAATTTGGATTTCGCAAAATAATACTCTGAGATTACGAAATTCTGAAAATTAATACCTTTTATTGATTTTTAATTGATAAAATACAATAATATCTTCAAAATTAAGATGAATAATATGGATTAATCTAGTTTTAATTGAGGATATTATTATTTTTTCGTTCCTAAAATTGGTCAAAAAATTTGTCCAAGGTATTAATTTTCAGAAATTCTTAATCTCAGAGCATTATTTTTTAGATTCTAAACTTTAGGATTTAAATTGCAGAATACTCAAACATGAGAGTATTTTTTTGCAGTTATCCCTTTACAATTTTATAAAGTGAGAAAAATTATCTACTTATCCCTAAAGGGCCTAAACCTTTTAAAAATACTATTGAGCTAATTCTTATAGTTTATTTACAATTTGCAAAATGGCCCTTTTTTAATAGATCAATTTTTTATGTCAACTTTATTGGTAAATGCAGTAGCATATCAATTTTATATTTATATATCAATTTTCGCCCCGTTTGTGAAATTTTGGTGAAAATCTTAGTAAATGCTCATTTTTGTTTTTTATTGCTAAATGACCAAGTTCACGTATTTTTATATTTGTTATATATGTTTATATAATAGTTTTAGTTTATGTACTGGGTATATAAATTTTTATGCTAGATACATAACATTTTACACGTGGCATATATATTGATATATCGGTCATTTTGCTACAACATTTGAGAAATAGAAATTTACTTAAAATAAATTCGGAATTTGGTCAGTTTGCTATAAGATCATTTTGTTTTATTAGTGTATTAATGTTAACTTTTTACAGCAAAACGATCAAATTTCGAGCCCATTTTAAGTAAATGTCTGCCTTTCAAATGTTGTAGTAAAGTGACCAATATATCAATGTATATACCAAATACAAAATATGATGTACTTAGCATAAAAATTAATATACCCATTACATAAATTAAAATTAGTATATAATTAAATCTACTAAAATTGGTATATTATTTCTTCATATAAATTAATATATTGATATAAATATTCAAAAAAATGATTTATTTTAACATTTTTATATTAATTTGGCCTTTCTTTTATTAATTCGACAATTTTCTAATAGTGTTTGAAAAAGACAAATTCTTAAAATTTGAATTTAAAAAAGGCCATTTAGCTAAGAAGCCCTAAAATTAATGAGACATTTTATATACAAAAATAATTTAAGTGACACTCCTAAGTTTGAAAAAAGGAAAAATGAAAACGAATGAGAAGTGTTGTTTTAATAGAAAATGAAAATGCCCTCTTATAAAATTCCAGACTCAAAGTATCAAAAATTAAAAAATCTCGGAGGAGCTGAATTTTTTGAAAAATCTCATAATAATTTAGAGAAGAATCATTTTTAAGTCTTTTAGAGAAATAACATTTATAATAAATATTTAGAAAAATATCATTTTTTTGAAACTGGTATTTTTCAGTGGTATCGAGAATAGCCAATTGAGTTACTTAAGGCAACTAATCTAGTTCGTTAAAGTAACCAATCAAGTTATCTGACCGATTACCTCAAATATATCATCAATTAATAACAAATATTATTTTTCTAAATACTTTTCAAAGTGGCATTTTCTAATTAAAATTCAAGATTTTTCGAGCAATTTCAAAATTCGAAATTTTTTATTTTTTTTAAAAATAACCATCAAAAAAATCAAATATCCTCGAATAAATAAAAATTAAAATGGGTTATTATGTGAGAAAAAAAGTCTTGGAATTTTTTCTTTCTAATTTTATCCAAAAAAAAACTTGGGTTTCTAATAATATCAAGGGGATGGCTACGGTAGGGGCGTCCCTACGTAGGGTCATGCCTTAATTATCGTTGGATGGGAATCTGTGGGGAATAACGGGAATCTGTGGAGAATCTATTTATATACAGATTCTCATCCAACGGTAAATAGACAGGGCCCTACGTAGGGGCGCCCCTACTGTAGACGCGCCCTAATATCAAATAAAATCTTTGGATTTTAAAAAAGGGAAATTAAGGTAACAAGGAGTGTTTTGACTTCACTTTGTATTTTTAGAAGTCTTTTTCAGAATTTCTTTTCTAGGAGCAAAAAATTACATTTCTAGCAATTTTTGGAGAGAGAAAAAATGTGCATTCCGAAAATGCCCTTATGTGATACCAAATTGTGTGCCACCTATCACAATTTTTTGAAAGCTTATCATCTCAATTTTTTTAAGAATTTTTTTTTTAGAATAAGAAATTTTGTTTTCCACTGTTATTAACTTCGAAGTAGTCATGATTTGTGACTCATGGTCACAATTTTAGGACTTAAGGTCACAATATGTTTTACTTCGTTACGGACATTGTGAGATTTTGTTATCGTAATTTGTACAATCTTGACATGCTATCATGATTTGTGACTCATAGTAATAAAATTTGTGCCAATATTACAAAAGGAAGATAAGTATCCTTTCATATTGGCCAACAATAGCGTAGTAACATTTGTCTAATACAATTCTAATTTATAAGAAAAATCATGACATTTTCTTTATTAGTAGTCAATATATGTGAGAGTAACAGTCACATTCTCACATAATTCATGACAGTCATAATTTTTGTGCCAAGTATTCCTGATTTGTGACCACTGGTCACAAATTTTGTGTCTTTCTTACAAAAGTAAAATAAGCATTCACATTGGATAACAAATTCAATGGTTTTATATATATACATGTGTGTGTGTGACACCAATATATATAATTCATGATAGTCATAATTTTGTGCAACGAAACCTGATTTGTGACTGCTAGTCACAATATTTGTGTCTGTATTACAAAATTTAACACAATTTGTGACGATCCAACGCACATAAAATTGTCATTGTCGCAAATCAGTCTAACATACACACAAATCGGTCCTAAAATTCATTTGTAGTAAAAAATACAGTCCAAAATCATTCCAAAAACACACAAAATTACATCAATCTCTTGATCTCCGCCATCCTTCGATATAATTTGTGACGATCTATCACACAAAAACCTGTCCTTGTCACAATTCAATCCAACACACACAAAAATCAGTCCCAAAATCTATTTATAGTCACAAATTCGCTACAAAATAATTCAAAAAACACAACATACTAAAATATTCAATTCCTAACACAAACATGGGCCATCAATGAGTAACAACTTAATTCAGGCAATTCATCAAACACATAGAAGTCATTACAAAATTACAAAGTGAAAAAAACTTCATTCAGGCAATTTATCAAGCAAAAGGTAGGCAAAGTATAACAAAGAGTTAAAAAACAGTAAAAAAAAAGTAGGCAAACCTGTCATCCTCCGAAACTTGCACTGGAACACCATGGCATCCTTGCCCCGAAGCTTGCACCACCACGAAGAAGTTGACGACGACAAGCTGTACCACTTTGCGAGGAGGTTATTGTTGGGCATATAGATCTCCTTGAAATCGTAGATGTGGGGGTTATCATGGAGGGACTCGCGGAGGTTGGGGAGCAATGTGTGGCTCGAGATGGAGGTGTCGGTAGAGAGCTTGTAGAAGGAGCCGAAGATATACGCGGCACTGCTCGAGCTGGTGGTCGAAGTCGAGGCTCGAAGGCGGCGAAGGTTGACAATTCCTCTCCCATTCTCCTCTAGGTTTTAATTCTTTTTTTGGGGGGTGGGGGTCTGTGGAAGTTTTCGTGAAAGAGAGCGAAAATGACAGAAAAAAATCCCTCACAAAACCAACATTTGATATTGAAAACTGAGGGTATTTTGGACTTTTGACTGCATGAGGACTCTTAGAAATGAAATTTTCAAAAAGACTCCTAAAACTGCAAAGTGAAGTCAAAACACTCCTAGTTACCCTAATTTTCCTTTTAAAAATCCAATCAAATTAAGTCCGATTCAGAGATTTGGTCAAAATTAGCCTGCAAAATGATCCATTCGCACATCGCCAATATGAACGAGAAGAGAGAAATGGGCACGTCATTTTCATTCCAAATTGGGGAACATTCCCAATTGGGGACTAAAGTGATGCATTTAAAACTAGAAAATAATCCTTTCCAAAAAAAAAAAAAACTAGAAAATAATAAAGAAAAACACAAAATACAGTTGAACCAATTATTTTCCCTCCTTTTGAAATAGATAACAGCAGAGTCATACGGGAGACAACCAAATAAGTTCACAACATATAACTAAACCCATGAAAATATATATGCTAAAACATATTACAGAATGCCTGAACTTTACTTTTATCAGTATATTAAACTGGTCGAAGTCCATGTCATGCTCGTCTAAGAAGAAAACGTTAGACTAAAGGGGTACATGGGGAAAAACAATACATTAGCAGATATCAAACTACGAGTTGTAGAATACCCAAAGAAACTGCCTGCAACAGCCATATATCTTGGAAGTTACGGCTGAAGGTCTCGTTTATCTGAGCAACAAGGCTTCTCAATGTAGGAAGCCAACTTTCTAGCAAGTAATTTAAGACAACAACACACTTTTACAAAACCTATATTAACTTGGCACATGAAATGCATTGGGAGAGCAGCAGATTCTTACAAATACCATTTATGACAAGTTTCAGATGTCTCACTCACTGTTTCTACTAACATACATATGTTAATCCTCTTATGGGTTATGAACTGGGATTTTGCTAGGAAACTTTCTGGCTCAACTGGAACAAAGTATTCAAGTTCATTAATGAAATCATGAGATCCTTGGTTCCAATAGATACCAAAAGTCGCATTAAACTCTACAGCTAAATACCCAAAATTCCTGAAGACTAATTAGCAGGAAGTCACGTATCAAATATCTCAAATAAAATTATTACGACAGCAGCCGCTACTTCACAAAGCAGAAATAAGAAAGAAACTAAACTTCACTTGCTTTCAAATCATCTATTTCAGCTTTATGCCTCCTTAGCTTCTCTCTGTCTACTTCCAGTTTTGTTGAAAGAGCTTCAATCTGTTATTTAATCACAATTACGGAGAAGGCATAAACAATTGAACAAGTAAAAGATAGAAATGGTGGAAGAATACTACCTGGCGTTGGTGGTGTTCATATTCTTCCAGAACATTACAGTTCAAAAAATGAATGGAGTCGGCTTGAGAAATATTATCTTGACTAGCAGCCTCCAATCACTCAATTGTACTTGGCATCTAAAAGATAAGCACTAAATATTGTCAAAGAATTTAGGCAGTCAAAAATAGTGGTCAACCACATTTTTTTGACAATGAAATATAAGAACATATTTGTTTTTTTTCTTTTGTTGGGATATAAAATGGAGCTATGACGGGGTCTATTTATAGGCTAAAACTTTCCCCTTCACAGGGTTAGTAGCCTACAATGGCTAGCTATTGTCAACAAAATTGGACTTGGATTGTAAGAGCAAAAAACAAAACATGTTCTTATATTTATTTCATTGTCAAAAATATATGGCTGGCCACTATTTTTGACTGCCTACATTCTTTGACAATCTCCTACTTGAAGACTAAATTTCATCAGACTTCACAGATCATCATCAATGCAGTAGTCCATCTCTCCTCTTCACGCTTGCAGGTCAACTGAAGCTGAATACAACTTTAGTTTATCAATGGTCACCGTCTTCGTTTAAAGCCCAAGTAAAAAGAAAACTTCACTATAGGATGCATCCAGACTTAGAAGGGCTATGCTTCCGACAAGGCAAAATCCAGAACTTGTAAAAGGCCAGTCTTGACCAAAAACGAGGTGGAAGTTGAGAGTTCAGAGTTATTTTCCTCTCCGTCTCTCCTTAAGGTCTACTCTCGAAGTAGAAGAAGAGGTTCTTCGACAAAAACAAGAACTGAGGCAGATTTGTGTAATTTGGTTGATCAATTTGAGGAAGTGTATGACACAGGAGTGGAACCAGAAGGACAATTGATTGTGAGACCATACTCCTCTTCTGATTACTCCTTTTCTGAATCAGAACCAGACCAGTCTTTAGAGTCAGAAAACAAAGAAGACATAGGAGGGAATTTGGAAGGAATCTCTTCTTTGTTTGACGAAACAAAGACAAGTTTAAATATAAGCGAACATCGTGAGGAGTTAACTAGTACTAAGCTTCTTAAGGAAACACCACCTCCAGCTTATGCTATCTATCCTATTAGCGTAGCCCAACCTGTTTTGATGCTGGAATATGAAAAGGTTGACGATCAAGAGATGGCAGCAGGGAAAGAGCTCGAGCAGTGGGGGAAGGTTCATGCTTTGTTAGAACACATGGGGTTAGACTTAGTCCCGGCTAGCAAAAAGTCAAATTGCCCGAGGTCGGTAAGGAAGACAGGGATACAAAGGGTACTGCATAATTTGCACTTCAACGTAAATTATAGTAGAGGTGATTCGAGGAAGGACCAGGATGGTGACCCATGAAAGTGTTTTCATGGAATATTAGAGGAAGTGGCTCTACCACGAAGAGGAGGGCTATCGAGGAGGTAATCTGCAAAGCTAATCCTGATATTGTGGTTTTGCAGGAAACTAAAAAGGAAGTCGTTGATAAGAGGTTGGTGGGTAGTATTTGGCGCTCGTGTTTTAAAGATTGGATAACCTTACCGTCGATAGGTAGGGCAGGCGTGATCTTAATTGTTTGGGATGTCAGAAGGGTGAAAGTCATTAACACGTTGCTTGGGGATTTTTCTGTATCTATCTTGGTAGAGGGAGACGGCGAAACTAATTGGTGGTTCACTGGAGTTTACGGTCCATATAGCTATAACTCTAGAGATAACTTCTGGGACGAGTTGGCTGGGTTGTGGAGCCTGTGCGGCGATAGGTGGTATTTAGGAGGTGATTTCAACGTAGTGAGGAAGGTGCATGAAAAATTTAACAGTGTCAGTAACACTAAAAGCATGCGGAACTTTGATGAGTTAGTTAGGGAACTGAATCTGAAAGATCCTACCTTGAGCAACGGCCAATTTACTTGGTCTAATTTTAGAAACTAACCTATTTGCTCTCGATTGGATAGATTTCTTTTTACTGTGGAGTGGGAAGCTCTTTATCCCTTCATTAGATAGGAGTTGGAGGTTAGAGTAGTGTCTGACCATTGCCCGATCATGCTGAACACAACTCCAACCCGGTGGGGACCTTCCCCATTCCGTTTCGAGAATATGTGGCTCGAGCATAAAACTTTCAATAAAAGCCTTCAGGATATGGTGGAACGAGACCACCACCACTAGTTGGGAATATTTTTTTTTCCTCCTACCATCCAAGGCCAATTTTGTTGACAATAAGTAGCCATTGTAGGCTACCAACTATGTGAAGGGGAAAAGTTAGCTTATAAATAGACTCCTTCACAACTCCATTTTGTATCCCAACAAAAGAAAGAGCAATGGAAACATAGCATACAAAGATCAGCTACGCAAATTTATTACAGGAAAACAAAAATGTCAAGATGAGAGTGTACAAATGCCATGTGCCAAAACAAGAAGTTTGAAGCAGTGTAATCAAATCCAGAAAAACGAACCAGTAACTAGGTGACCTGGAAATTTAAGCACGCCAGTTCTTTTGAGTAGACCATACTAGTTTTGGGCAGAAAGAATCTAAAAGAGACGAAGGGATCAGAAAACACAACAGACAGACATGCCAGTGAAATTTGGGAGTTGATCGTAGTGCAAAAATGGGTGACTTAGTCTAGTGACTAGTAAGGCAATATATAACAGAGACCACTTACGTCTTCATTTTTCTTTCAAAATTTTAAAGTTCTTAAACTATGAAGATCATTTGAAAATCCTATCCAGCAAATGAAGTTTAAATTTTAAAAGAAATTGTTAACACAGGGATCAGAAAATCAGCTGGTAATATTCTTAAAAAGAGTTACCATTTAACAACCACTCGGACTTGTTACGAGTATCCATTTTTCGCATAATGGTAATATGCTGCTCTTTAGTGGCCCCTCTCGATATAACTTTAATATGGCCAGATTCCTCTCCACGCTTCACATATGCACCAACACTCCCATGGAGCTGAATAGAACACTCTGAATAAAACCCTTAAACAACACGACCAATTAAATCATCAGACAATAACTAAATGAGGCTCACCAACAAGTCCAAGCGCAATGGCATATACAATACAGCTCTTTCCAGACCCATTTGTTCCACCAATTACAAGGTTCAGAAGAGGTCCGGGTTTGCATTTCATGTGACTGAAGGTCATAAAATTATGTAGCTCTCCATCTCAATAATGTTTCCCGGGCATATAGTCATCTTCACCCCTGGAACCGAAAAAAAAAATCAGACCAACATTTATTATAAAGAAAAACACTGACCCTCCATTCCAATAGCTGATTTGAACAATAAGAGTATGATCTCAAAAACATGTCATCATTGTCAAGTTCCTAATTTTATGAAAGGGAGTAACTCCCACAATCCACCATTCCGATTTTCATGAAAGAAAATGTGAAATTGAGCTAAAGGGTCGCACTTAAAATTACTTCAACTTCTCAATTTGAATTTTTATTTTTTATTTTTTTTAATTAAAGAATCAAACAAGGAAACGAAGCCCTTGAATTTGAAATCGATGACAATGGGAATAGAAATCAAGACCATAAACTCAGAGTCGATTTCGCGTACTGACCTGACGATCTTAGGTTGCTTTGGGGCACCGTTCCGCCATTATCGGAGATCGTTTCTCTTGTACTTTTACTTAACGAGCGTCAGGACACCACCAGGGCAGAGATGGTTGATCGAGGTCTGAGAAGTGAAACTATGGTAATTATGTAAATAAAGTGTCAAATACAGTAAATAATTCATTTAAAATACTTAATTAGGGGAAAAAAGAAAAAAAAAATAAAAATCTGTTAATAGACAATCAAACAAAATATATGTATGGGTCAATTTGGTCCACACAGAGCTCCAAGTTTCCAACTCCTTATGTCCTCTTTCTCCATATCAAAATGCTCGACCAAGAAAGGCCAAGTCCCACTTGGCTAAGATTAAAATATCTAAAGCTAAAAACTATCTCCAACTTCATTGGACATAAAATAAAAGCTAAAAGCTTTAACTCATTATCTCACTTCACTTCTGCATGGCTATAGCCACAAGCTTGTGTTCTTCACCAAACCACTCTCCAAACCTTCCCACACTCTCACTCCCAACCATACCTCCTCCTCCTTCCTCCAAATTTGGTGTGAATTTGGTCTCAAATGACGCGTTGATCATTACCGCCGCCGCCGAGGCGGTGGCGCTAGCACGTGAGGCGGCGAAGGCAGCAAGAGACGCCGTGACTGAGGTGGCTGGTGTTGGTGAGGTTTGGAGTTGGAGGGGGAATGAGAGTGATAATGGATTGGTTATGAGGAGAAAGAAGAAGAGGGGGAAAAGGTTGGAGCCTTTGGATATGGAAGAGGAAAGGAATGTTGATAATTTAAGATATTTCTCAACTGGGTCTGTGCATAATGAGTTCTTGAGCCCAAGAGAAGAGGCAGAGTGCTGTTTCATCCTCAGGGTACCTTATTTTTTCTCTTTTTTTTTTTTTTCAAGTATTGTTATAATTTTGTAATTGGAATTTTAGTTGGCTCCTTTAACATGTAAATAAAATATTGATTTTGCACAATTAATAAGAATCAGTATAATTAAAATTTGGTCTATTAGTTATACATGGAGAACCAAATTTGGCAGAATTATGTGTCTAAAATATTGATTATACTAAAATCTGATGTCTAATCTCAAGGTATTTTTCTTTAGTTGTTGTTGGCAACTTGGCAATTTTAGTAATTAGCTTGTTTGAGACAGAGTTGGATTATTTCATGCCTTTAATGTGATAGAAAGTTTTATTTGTTAGTTGTGCTAACACAACCCACTTTGGCTGAATCATTTGCCCAAATGTTGATTATAACAAAACCAGCTGGTTTAAATTACATGATTTGTTTTCAGTTGCTACATTAGTGTTAGAATTTCAATTCAATGTGAAATTACAGCATAATTCCAGATTTGGTTATTAGTAAGATTAAGCTTAGCTTCTTGTAAAATTGCATTTTAACAGGAGGGAGCAAAACTAGAAGCAGCTAGAGTTAGACTGAAAAATGATAAACAGCGTGAACCAACCTCAAAGGAGTTGGCCAGGGCCATGGGGATGGAGATTAGGAGCATAGATAAGATATTATGTAATAAGAGAGAATCACAAGATAGGATCTCTCGGAACTATCGCAGACTGGTTTCTTCAATTGCTGCTGGTTATCAAGGCAAAGGATTAAGCTTTCAAGACCTTGTTCAGGTTATTTTCATACTTGATTCCTAACTATTGGTCTCATTAATGTGCTAATGAAATAATTTTCATGTACCAGGAAGGTAGCATTGGACTTCTAAGGGGGGCTCATAAATTTGATCCGCATAGAGGATACAAGTTATCAACCTATGTCTACTGGTGGATTAGACAAGCTATCATTAGAGCCATAGAAAACAAATCTAGAATGGTCAGATTACCGGTGAGCCACCATGTCATTTAAACTCTATTCTTCCCCTATTTCAAATGTTGGCTTTCCCGTTACATGCTTTACTTTTAGTTACTATACCAAAATCACAATTCTTTTAGTTGGTTGTTCACTATGACATGAAAGCATAAATTTGTTCCGTAAAAATAATGGTTTTTCCCTTTTGACTCATACGGTCTAATGCTAGTTTTGCGCTTTGGTTAGCTGGTAACTAGTGAATGTATGGTTAGCTTGTCTTATGCAGGGCAACAAGTGTGCTATGGTAGCAAAAGTGGCAGAAGCTAACAATGTCTTAAGCACAAGATTAAGGCGGCTGCCTACTTATGATGAAATTGCTGAAGTGTTAAATATGCATGTTTCATCAGTAAGGTTAGTTTCCCAAAGGAACCGGCCTCCGATTTCATTGGACCGAGCAGTAACTGATCGAGGTTGCATGACGCTGCAGGTTGTAAAAAAGCTTACTTATACTTATCACTTAGGAGATGAAATAGTCAACATAGTTGGAAGAAAGCTTATTGCTAATGCTTTTATCATGCATTTCCTATGTTCCAATATTTAGAAGAACAGATGTTCATACCAACATTTACGTCAATATGAATTATGTAGGGGATCATACCAGGGCCAGACGAAACGACGCCGGAGAAGATGCTTAAGAGGCAGCTAATGAAGCATGAATTGGAGAAACTTCTCAAGACAGAAGTGACTGATAGAGAAGCTCAAGTTCTGAGATTACACTTTGGGCTAAATGGAGAGTTTCCCAAGTCCTTTGAGGAGATAGGGAGAGTGTTAAAGCTTTCAAGAGAGAGGGTCAGACAGATTAATGGAATTGCCTTTTCAAAATTACAGAAGACAAGCATTGTAAACCACCTAAGATTGTACATTGAATAATGAATAGGTTTTACATCTCATTATTGATGACTTAATTATAAGAAGAAAGGGAAAGGAGCACATAGAAAACATGAATAAAAAATGTCACTTGCTTTATCCTCAGTTATTTCAATTAGGCTGTGGCCTAAGAGGAAAAACATGGGAAAGTTTTTCCAGGATACCACCTTATAAATAAAAAAGAAAAAAATTAGAGAATATCTTTTTCTCTTTTGGGATTCAATATTAGAATATCAATAATTATATATTAGTATATCTTTTTCTCTTTTGGGATTCAATATTAGAATATCAATAATTATATATTAGTATGTTGATTAACTTGATTTTTTTATCGAGCTATGTTTTAAAGACGTGATATATTGTATGAAACGATGTTGCTTTTCTATATTGTTTCGTTATATGTTGTCTTTTGGATTTTGTTTGTTATTATGTTTTTTAAAATTTTTGTAAGCTTTTCTGGTCTGTTGTCGTTTAAAATTGTTTCAATGTTTTCTAAATTCATTCCAAAGCATTCGTGGTTTCCTTTTTTTTTTTTTTTTTCCTGAGACTCTTGTTGGTTTTGAATACATAGTCGTTCAAAAAATAAAAAAAGTCCGGAGATTGATTTAGAATGTCGTTCGTAAGAGCTATCGTTTGTAAGTTATTGTCTTTCCAGCTTAGTGTTGTTCTTCACTTTATTCTGGCTTCTCAACAAAACAACGCCGTTTTAGCGGACTTTGTCGTTTGTTAAAGATATTGTCGTTTCTTAACAATGGCGTTTTTTCTGAAATTACTGTCGTTCTTAAGCACAGTAGGTTCTCGTTTTGAAAAAATCGCCCTTTCATACTTTGGCTTGGAACAATCCACTTCGTTCGTAATGTTCTTCCCCTTTCGGCTGCTGTTATGCTTTTTTACTTTCGAGGGGGAAAAAAAATGTGATGTCGTCCTTGGGAAACATTGTCGTTTTGTAAGTTTTGTAGTTTATTTCAGGTGCTGTCGTCTTAAAAAATGTCGATCTTTTCTTTTATTTTGTTATTGTCGTTTGGCTTCTTCCCTTCAAGATGTTCTCGTTTCTTATTATATTGCTACCTTTGGCTCCTAATCCCATCGTTATCTTAAATTACTGTCGTTCTCAACTTCTTAAGTGTGGCCGTTATTATCTTGTCGTTTTCGAATTTATTCCCCTTTTGGCCCATATTCTGTCGTTTTATTTTATTTTTTATTGTCAAGAAACATTTTTATTTTATTTTCGTATCACGTACCATGTCGTTTAAGTTCCCACGGCCTTTTTAGCTTGTTATATAGTTCTTTGATGTTGTTGTCATTAAACATCGTCGTTTATCATTTATTGATGTTTGGTTTCTTCCCCTACCCATCTCCGGTCTCCCTACGCGGCAACCACGGCTCCCCCGCAAGTTGAGCAAAATTCTATTAGTAGAGTCACCCTTGGTGTTGTCTGGCTAAATCTAGACCTATATGAGCTCACATGTTCTCTTCAAAGTGTGAAAACTTGTACCAAAAATTGCAAAGTTCTTACCATCCAGCGTTTGTAGTCCAACGGTTAGGATAATTGCCTTCCAAGCAATAGACCCGGGTTCGACTCCCGGCAAACGCAAGAATTTTATTTATTTATTCTCAAGAAAAACTCAACATAGATTGGCTCTCTAATGCTCAAAACTAATATTAATTACATTTTTTGAGTTGTTGCTATTGTATATATACATTAAAATTCTTAGTCTGAGTCTCCCTTGTGAAGATTGTGGAGGATGTACAAAGAAGCAGATGATAAAAAGATACAAATAGAATAACTGAGTAGATCCATGCCAGTAGTTATTTGCACCATCTTGCTTCTCTCAAACATCTTAACTAGAAGAATCATTACTATAACATGTCCCACTTTTGTTTTCAGCTCATCCAGTGAGCTAATCTTCATCCATTTAGGCCTCTCCTGAACCACACAAAAATAAATAAATAAATAAATAGAGACTTAAAACTATACCAAGATATGTAAATTGGCAATTCAGGTTGGATTTCTCTCAGTTTTAAGGAAATGACACATCTCCTTTTTACTTACAATATGTACAAAAGAAGTGTCCAATCATGCAAATGTTGAATACTACTCAGAAACAAAATCGATGGCAAGAGTGTTAAGTAGAAATAGTCAAGTTACAAAAGAATGGAAGTTACCTTCAATGCACATTCCAAACAGAGAACACTCAGAAGTGTCCAATCATGCAAATGTTTAATACTATTCGGAAACAAAATCGATGGCAAGGGTGTTAAGTAGAAATAATCAAGTTACAAAGGAATGGAAGTTACCTTCAACGCGAACATTCCAAACAGGGAAGAACCCTTGAGTGCACGATCAACATTTGCTGGCACATCCGGAGACACATTACTGATAAACAATCCGTATAATCCCATGCCGAAAATTAACATGACAGTCCCAGCAAGATAAACATCTGCATCAGATAGATTTGATTGACGTATATCAATTTTCATTAGCAAAATAAGCCTATGATGAGAAAATTACGCATGAAACTCCTAGGAGCACTGCTAAGAAGTCAAAAATTGGCCAAAACGCTAAAGAAAGAGAAAACTTTTCTACTTATACACAAGCCTGACCCTTATCTGAAGAGGAGGTAAGTAGTTACTACATTAATGCATACTCTTTGAGAGACAAAATAACATAGATTGGGTTCTCAACAAAGGAAATCTTGGAAATTACCAATTGCTTCAACTAGTCGCAAAACCATCTGTCCAGTGTGAATCCCTTTAACACAGCTACTCCAGTAAACTTTATATGCGTCAATAATATAATTGCAACCCTGCAAAGATTGAATATAGTCTGAATATGCAAACATTATATACATATATAAGTTGTGAAAGGTTATTGATAATCATATATACTTTATCAACTACACTTTTATCCATTTTGACAACATTTTATTTTGATAAATTTGATTCATTTAACCATTCGAAAGTTTAAAAGAAAAAGCTAAACCTATAAGACGTATACAAGTAAATGCAATGGTCAATGGTCTGTGAAAATAATTTTGTATAATTAAGGAGAAATTACATTGAGAAAGCACAAGAGGGAACCGGCCAATGAACCTCCAATGGCCAATAGTGCCAAAAACCGGAAGTCAAAAATCACCTGCTCAAAAAAACAAGAAGTAAGGAATGCTTTTAAGACAATTCATAATCCATAGATACACATACGAATACGATACTAGAAATTTGAAAAGATAAGCAAAATTGTCTATAACATGAATTCCTAAAGCCTGGTTGGGAAATGTATGAAATTTCAGTATCTTCTTCATAAACAATTGCAATATCTTTGTACCGACAATAGTAATGATAACTATTTTCAGTACTGCATTTTTGACATTCATTTAAAAACAATAAACAATACACTTTCCTAGCTGGTTTGCCTTTTCAATCATACTTTACTTCAATCATGCTAATACATTCCAAAGCTTGAAACTTTACATTTGTGCAAAATTGGACGAAGAGGTGGTAAGTGAGTATAAAAAAATAAAAATAAAGATATAAAGATATAAAGTTATAAATATGTAAAAATTTTCAAAACAAATATTATTGCCTAACCCAGATATCAGAATTTCATGTAGTGTCTAACAATTAAGTTGTGTTCTTGATTTACTACATGTGGAAGCAACCCTTCAATACAAATCCCCCAAAGAAATAAAAACTCAAATGAAAAAAGAAAAACAAAAAAAAAAAAAAACCCAGTAAAGAAAATTTAGTGGAATTCAAATTGAACTATACCCTTTCAATCGAGGACTCGGTGGACCGGAAGAATCGGACAATCGGGTTGGCTTGAGAGTTGGCGAAAGCGTAATTGAAGCTCGTTTCCGGGTGTCTGGATGAGGAGTTCGAGGAAGCAGCAGAGGAGACATTGATGGAATCAGCAATTGGGTTTGAGTTTGAGTCTGAGTTTGAGGAGGCCGATTTTGATTCAGGGGAAGAGGAAGGGCTCAGAGAAGCATTGATGGTTAAAAATTTAGCAGAGAAGCGCTTTGGGTTGTTGAAAGGACCACCGTGGATTGGTACGGACATGGAGAGTGGTATGGTGGAGATGGAAGTGAAAAGAGCCATTGGAAATGGGAGCTAGAACAGAGAAGATTTGTCCTTTTCCTTTCGCTGAAGAAGACAGGAAAAAAAAAGTTTTTAAGAGATATTAATGGGCTTAAGGGTCTTTTTGCAATTGCCACTCGTTGGCGGGTACTAGAAGCCGTGTACAGAAGTAAATGGAAATTACAATTATTTTTAGGTAGTTCAAATTATTTTTTAAAATTCTCTCTCTCAGTATCTGTTGACCCTTACCCTTTGTCAGTATATTCGTGAGGTGACGTGGCATACTTCTGTCCACGTAACTTCTCTGCTGGCAGGGGGCGTTAATCCTTTTTATCACTAATCCTTTTTATCACTCTTCTTCACTTACCTAAACTGAATCTTGTTGAGGGCGGGAAATTGACACTGTGTTATCTGGGGGTACCGGTTTCACATATTTATAATGGATTTGGTATGCAACTTATGATGGTAATTTGGTCATTTTTCCATTTATTGCTCTTTTTTTTTTCTCTTTTTCTTTTTGGATGGCGGATGCACATTTCCTCCTGACTACTACTAATTATTACACCCCATTTGGTCTGTGGCAAAGTTCTCCTTCTCCTACAATTTGCCTATTTTCTATATGGAACTTTTTCCCTAGTCCTTTCGTGTCCGAGTTAACAATATTTGTAAGGTTCATGGAAAGTTCCAAGTGTTGGAAAGGAATTTGTTTCGTGGAGAAATTAATAAAAGTGGCTTTAATGGTAATGCTCCTCCCTTTCTTTGTTTTTCTCTGCTGACTCTCTGAACCCGCCTTTTAGTTATTAGACTCTGCAGATCTTTTTGACTCTATTGAAGTCTTCATACTTGCTTGATTCTAATCCAAAGCTCATAAGGTTTACTCCTCACTAATTAACTTCTTTACTTACTCTTCCACTTGCAGTCTTTCTCTCTATTTTTCTTTTCCCTCCTCTTTAATACGTCCGGTTAAGTGTTGCATATTAATTAATTAGTTAATTGGATCTTATTAAGTTATCCACAATTTTTTAATACAACCGTATCAGGAGGCATATTGTAAGCCATGTTTCCTATTGAAAGGGAAGTAGAACGAAAAACAAGATGGTTTGCCGGTCTTTATAGTTTCAATCACTCGAAACTATTAAGGGAAGATGGGAAGATATGTAAATGTAAATGTAGCGAGAAAAAAACAGGAAGATATGCAGGCTTATTGGCTTAACCACATGTTTTAATGTACGTATTCAAACTATAGACTATTTACAACAGTTTTTGGATGGGCCAGCGGCTGCCTGGCAATAGCTGTATAATAATTATGGCTGGCCCTCTGAGAAAACTACATCATAATTTATTCCATTTAATAGTTTTATAATAAAGGAAATACCCGGTATCGATCATGAGCTTAACTCCATGATATATCAAGGAAATATTTTTTCTAATCTACAACCTGACAATATAATCAAGTTGACTAGTATATTTGAATAAGATGGGGACAAATTATAGGACATATTAATGATTTCCACGTTCATTGTGATTGTCTCAAGTGGCTAGCCTAGCCTAGGAAAAAGTCTGGGACCATGGGGCTCATGCCAAATCCCAAAGCTGGTACAGACTATACAATGACCCCTAATGTACCTCAGGTATGGCCTCGATAATCCTCAACTCTTTCTTGTATCTCAGTGAGCCCTCCATATTTGTTATAACTAGGACAATGTGGCATAAGTTATTCTTCTTTCTTTTTTTTTTCTCCCCCTTGTAGCTAGGAGGACCCTTAGTCCTCTGCTTTTTTCTGGTAGACTTGTAATTTGCTTCAGGTGGGACTTGAGTCTTTCCTTTTGCCTTTATGAATACAGGAATGTATTTCACAAAATCGGCATTACCTAGCGATTTCAGGTTATGAGCATGTATGTCTAAAATATGAATCTTGTCAGGGAGAAATACCCGAGTTAAGTTGATTGAAAACTGACAATATGGGGAGGGAATGCTCGTCTGTTGTAGCCTCTAGGCAGTATCACAAACTAAGCGATTGCATTGCTAGAATTGGTTTTAGTTTTTTGACCGAATGAGTTGGATTTTCTTTTACCTGTTTCTTCAGGCTATAGCAGAATTCAAGCAGGGAAATTTCGGTTGAATACAGAGCGTATAAAACCGGGACAATTCACCTGCATTTCGGAAAAAGTTGATTTCTGTTTTCAAAATATAATTCCAGTTCTCAATCTTCTTCTCCAGCTTCGGTTACCAGCCCTTTGGCTAATCCACTCATGCTACCTTTGTCCCATTATACTCCCACTCAGACTCGGTGTCATAATAACCGATGTTCTGACGTGATTACATCTACTGTATATCCTAGTTCCTCTATTTCTGCGCCTTCTTGTTCTCCTGTGCAGGTTATTGCACCTTGTCCTGTGCAGATAAGATCAAGAATAATACTATAGGGTACCAGTAGTGTCCAGTACCACAGTGATGTGTCAGTCTGTCACTGGCTAATCATAATTATAATTTAAGTGGAGCCTATATAGGACCAAATTTATTAATTAAATCATCCAATAACAAATAGACATGTCTGTGGTGCTGAGCACCGCTGGTGCCATAGTATTGCTCTAAAATCAAAGTCTTGCATTCACAAGCCCAAGGTGTATCTCCACTCCCAAAAAACTATCTTTAATCGATCAGGCTCTACAACAACCAAATTGGAATGCAAACAATGACTAATGAGGTCCTTGCACATATGAGAAATAACATCTGGTCTTTAGTTGCGTTTGCCATCAAATCGAAAGGCTAGAGGCTATAAATAGGTGTTTTGGGTCAAGGAAAATGCTGATGGAAGTATTCAAAAGTACAGGGTTCATCTTGTAGCAAGGGGGTTTCATCAAATGGCTGGCTGGGTTTAAAAATAAAATAAATAAAAGGAAAATTAGTGTGAATATCTATTTTTTACCCTTAGTTTTAAAAAATTTTATTTTACTGCGTGTTTTACTAGATAACTCTGGTCAATCAAACACGTATGCTTACCATATTTTAGTATATGACAATATAGGACCCCAAAATGTGCACTATTTCATCAAATATTAATACAATTACTTGATATTGTTGAAGGAAACTACTGGATATGGGACATAGGGTATTCAAAATTTGCATACTCAAATTCAATCGGCAAAGCGATTGGATTAGATAGAATTACTATACTATTATAAATTGGATATATTTCTTTACTTTAAAAGTAACTAATCTAATCTAATCCGTACTTAAATTATACATACGTACATATATATTAAAAAAAGTTGCCAATCCAATATGTATTTTTTTTTACTTATATGTAGATTTTTTTTTAGTCGTTGGATCATCATCTAATAGTGAACCAATGGCTATAATAAAGTGCATAAAAAGACGTGCTTCATATTGTTATTTCTCTTACTTTTTATTATTAAA
This sequence comes from Trema orientale, assembly GCA_002914845.1. NCBI lineage: Eukaryota > Viridiplantae > Streptophyta > Magnoliopsida > Rosales > Cannabaceae > Trema > Trema orientale. The sequence goes on from JXTC01000010.1 coordinate 1,513,248, forward strand.
AAAAATATGCGTGATGAATTTTATGAATTTTCATTGGCCAAAACAATGCTTATATATAGGCTAAAAAAAAAATACCTACTAGATTGGTGCCCATTAAAAAGTATATATTTATATATGCATGACATATATATATATATAAGGCACCAATCCAGTAGGTATTTTTTTTTTTTTTTTTACCTATGCATAGTTATCAATTTGGCCAATGAAAATTTTTTTTGCATATTTTTTATATTAAAAAATAAGAGAAAGAAATAACATTAATGATGCACGTCTTTTCATATACTTCATTATACCCGTTGGATCACCATTAGATGATGATCTAATAACTAAAAAAAACCTACACATAGGTTAAAAAAAAATACCTACTAGATTGGCAACCATATATAAATATTTTATAATTCATATATGTTGTAAAAATTACATTTGTTTGTAATTTTAAGATGTAGGATCTTTTTAAATGTGAAAAAAATGCTAAAATGATGAGTAGTGAACCAAATATATAAATGTAAAAAAAATCCAGATTTGTACATCTAGAACACAAAAAAAAAAAAAAAAAAATCCCAATTATAAAAGCTTATTAGTTAGGCCCAAATAATTGATATAAAGTAACTGATTTCAGTCGATACATTTGTAAACTGGATTGGATTGGTTGAAAGATCACTTTATGCGAATTGGATTGTATTCATAACCAATTCCATATTCATAACCATATGAATATATTCAAACTAATTGGGCATAATAAACCCTATAAACAAATCCTACATGTCTATATTAAACCACAAAGCCTAAACCTAAACCAAACTCAAATCCTTATAAACCTTTAAGTCAAATCCTTACCCAAAATTGACAAACTAAAACTAAAACAAAATCATTTACCACACCAAATCCCAATGTTATATCCATACCAAAATTAAACTCCCCAAATCTCCGTAACTCTAAAACCGTAATCTATACCATTTTCAGACCTCCCAAATCAAAACATAACAAAATCCCTATATTATATCTAAATTAAAACCCTCAAATTTATTAAACGAAACCCGTAATATTAAACCACAAATCCCAAACCTAAACCAAATTCATACCAATACCAAACCACAAGTTTCACAATCCAAATTTCATCCAAACTCAACAAATATCACAATATTACAAATAAAATTTTCTTAGTAAACCACATTAACAATTTACTAACCTTAGTTTTGCTAATATAATGGGAGATTAACCAAATCTAAGGAACCAAAAAAAATGTTAGACAAATTGGGGAAAAAGAAAACAACGAACAATATAATTAGAGGGGGAGAGAGATGAGAAAGAGGAAACGAACGGCTTACCAATATGGGAGTGAATGGGTGGCAGATTTTTTTGGGGGAGGGGGAGCTGATTTAGCTAGGTTTTGGGTGGGTTGTGGGGGCAAAGTTTAATAATCTGTTTTCAGCCAGTAATTTCTTGAATAATGTTTCTCTAATATTGGATACCTGATTAACAGGACTTCTTTTACGTATACTACATGCAATTGATTACAAAACACATAATATTAAATTTGATTTACCTAGAAGCTGACTAATTTCTATCTTCAGACTATCTAAGAGAGAAGCACTTGAAATGTATGTATGTGATCAGAACCGATACAATTTATTAAATTTTAATTTCAAATGGTATTGAACTAAATCAAAAGTATATAAATTTACAATCAATTGTAGTCATTCGGACTTTTCTTGGCTGGCCTTGTTTTGATATCACTAGATATTTCAATCGGTCAGCATATAGCTTGTTTTGGATATGATTCGTTTTTTATGATCCGCAAATATTCCAAAAGCCACGTGGCACATTCTGAGAGAAACTTATTTGCAAGTAAATACTCGTAAGCTGCTTCTTGTATTAATTAATTTATACACATAAGAGTTCCCTTCAAATCCATATGTATTAATTGGAGACAAAAATCTCATTCTGATTCTTATTTGCCGCCCAACAATAAATTACATATTGTATCCCTATGCAATATGCAGCTTCTTTAGTTCGGCTGAACGGTATAAAAAGAATACTGTCTTTTTTCGGTCTAATTGGGTTGAAACACGTGACTCATGGCTTTAGTACTCCATGGGACTTCTTCATGGTCAATATATTAAATCTTGTCCATATACATATATCAAGCCAGATGTAAAAATTAGTATCTTTCTTGAAAAGTTTCCTTTTTTTTTGACTCAGTAGCTTGCAGTACCAAGATTAGTTAAAAGGGTTTTTTTTTTCCATCAAGTTATAATGCATATACTCTGCTGCAATTGGGTAAAAGGGTTAGGAGAGCAGACTATTCACCTTTGTTCCACTTCGACCTATATACCGTATAAAACAGAACATATGTCATTAGGTTTGTCAATGGTCTTAAATCTCATGGTACAAACCAAACGAAGTTACAAAAAGTACTCAACGTCTGTCAAATTAAATAGACGCAAAGAGAAGCTTAAGTTGATCAAAATATTGAACCATGTAACAAGTCCCTCAAACCCAACTTTGGCTATACACAGATTCAAGATAGTAGAAGTTAATTGCTCAGCTGGGTCGTCTCTTCCCAAGGAGCCTAATTCGAATTAGGCACCATGTATAAGATAATTCGTTTATTGTGATGGCAACAAAGTGACCCACTCTCTTGTACATTTTGTTTATACTATTATTGGTGTATCTCCTAGTAATAACTTGAACTCTTGGGATGGATTACTTATCTAACATTTAGTTGGGTAAAAGAAGTACTAGTATTAGTTTGAGTTTGTAAAATCCTATACTTTCAAGGGGTATATTGGTCATTTTATTAATTTTCGGATTTAATAATTGAGGGATATATTTGCAAAAGTTTTAAGAAGTGAGGACTAAAATATAAATATTTTGGAGACTAAATTGAAAAGATTTAAAAATTAGGGAACTATTTTGCAATTTTAGGAAAGGTTGCATAGTCCCATGTAACCTCACGTGGGCTTCCTCTTTTTCTTCTCTCCTCTCTCTTCCCCACGACTCCCTCTCTCTCTTTCTTCTCTTCTCTATCGGCCAAAGAAGAACCAAAGGAGCAAACGACCGCCAGAGCTCGCCCAGCCACTGTCCATTCACCCCAACCCCCGGCAGAGTTTCACCGCGCCTCCAAAAAGACCGTGCCACTAGTCCCGCACTGCCAAGAGCCCCCATTTGCAGGAAAACGCTATTTTTTGCCATAGAGCTCTTTGATTTTCTAGTACTGTTTCGGACTGCTTCAAGTCGCGTTCTTAGGCTCGTTGGATTCGTATTGTCGAGAAGAATCTCCATGTATCTATTTCTTGACTCTATTTTACCCGGATCAAAAGTTGCCATTATTAAGTATTTAAGCTTTGAGATTTAAGATTTAACTTTTTGATCGGACCGTTATATTGTGTTTTTAATGTCATTTTTAGAATGTACTCAAGAAATTGAGAAGATTAATATATATATTGACTATGTTTGATGACTGGCACGAAAAAAAGAATCAAACGGCTAAGATTTATCTCGTTTTGTGTGCCATCAGTCCTGTTCGGCCAGATCCGAATTGGATGAGTTATATTCTAACCTATCTATTTTGGGTACTAAGAATTCAGTGAAGAGGTCCGTTTGAGGACTCCATTGAGAAGTTGGTTTTTTGAAGTTGGTTCCCAACCCTTCGAGCAATTGTCGAATGACACTTTGAGGATCTAATAGCGTGGTATCGCTATTCTAGTGAGATAGGGATTCAGTTATCTCTGTTTTATATCGTTTTTGAATAAAACTTATTTTCTGTAACATATGATGACAAATGTGACTTTAGAACAATGTGAATTTATATCGTTTTTGAATAAAACTTATTTTCTACAATATATGATGACAAATGTGACTTTAGAGCTATGTGAATATCTGTGATAAAATTTGATTGTATGAGATATATATATATATGAAATATATATTCTGTATTGCTCTGGGACTTTTCTGAATGCAGGTTATTTTTAGGTATATCAAGAATAAAGTCGTTATACTGCCCGTTTTTCTATAAAACCTAATATGCTTATTTTATTGAAAAACCAGAGTACGATAGTTTTCATACTTTAATTTTATGTGTCATAGGATCATACATGAGCACCGTGTTAGCATCGTGGGTTTAGAGTATGGCACTGTGTGTCCTACGATCGGTGTAGAGTCCGTAAACCTGCGCAGGGTTTGTTTCTTCTGATTACCTCCTCATTTGGTAGGCGTAGGCAATTCAGTTGCACTTCCAGGTTTGGTAGGCGACACATAGGTGTCCCCTCCAGGTATGAACTTAGGTGTCAGGCAGGCTGTTAGTAGTGCCATCATCCTGAGTTTTCACAAATGAGAGTATGAGAGCTCATGGATATGGGTTGATTTGTGTCATGTGCATATAAATTGGATGGTTTTGCTTTTACTGTCTTATTTATACATATACATATGGATTTCCAATTTTGGACTATTATTTTTGTATATCTTGGATTTAAACTTACCATATAGGAACTTTCCATCACTAAAATATTTTCCATCGAGGTAACTATTTTCCTATCGGGGATTATATGCTCACCCCCCACCTTCCTTCCTCATGTAGTGTTCAGTGCGACTTGGGTGATTAAGAGGATTAAGAGGTTATCTCTAACTGTAGTTCGTTATCTTGGTAATGCGAGAAGCTTGTTATTGTGGTGTTTGGATTATTTAGATTTTGATCTAGCACTGAACTAAGATTACTACTTTCTATTAAGTTTATGAACTTATGTATGCCATTCTGGTATTTGATATTTACTTTGGATGATGGTGATGCTTAAACTTTAATTTTAATTACAATTCGATCTATATTTAATGGTATATACAAACTGTGGGAGAGGTTCACGAGACGAAATTCTAAATATTTTATTTAAATGGACTGTTTATAAAATTAAAATTTTTAAGATCTTTTTAAAATAAATTAAGGAATTCCCTATCTTACTGAAATTCTTCTTCTGCCACTGATCCAGATTTTGGGTCGTGACAGAATTGGCCCATACGTATGATTTTTTTTTCCTTTTAAATCTAGGCTCACATATGAAGGAGCTAACATGATCTGCTACATTAATTCCTATGAGGATTAAAATTAAAAAGAATCATTAAACTTAAGCAATCTCTAATGACTACACAGTCAAATTAAGTATATACATTCGCATCTCACTTTAATGCTTGTCACTCTATTTATGACTAAACACATAACTCTATTTCCCAATTTCATCATGGTTTTTAATTATCATCTAATTAGTAATCAAGTAATCAGAAGCATTAAGCATAAATAATACAAACAAATTAATAAGGAAATTTAAAATAACAAAACTATATATTTGAGATACTTTTATCTAGACAAAAATGTTTAGTTCATAATAAAAGTTGAGAACAAATCCATTTCATTCAAGAGATACAAAAAAAAAAAAAAAAGGATAAATATACAGTTGGGAGAATAAAATTAATTTGGTATGCTATCCCTTTTTGGATAAACTTTGGATGCGGTCTTAAAAGTGTTGTTTTCCTCTTCCAAAAATGGCAATTTGTCTTCGTGAACAGATGCTCTAAAGTTGTTCTCAATAATATTAATCACTAAATAAACAAGAGAAATTTAGCTGGATGACCAATATTTTAAATTTGATTAGGTAGATGTCTATTTTTTAAATTCTATAGCTAAATATCTAAGTATGTATATATTTTTATACTTGGTAGATATGTTTATCTACCGATTTCAGTTACTCTACTGAAATGTACTAGGTATATAATTTTTTATACTTGGTATGTAAAATTTTACGCTTGGTATATAAACATATATGCTAGATATTTTGTTATAATATTTGACAAATGGATATCTACTTAAATTGGGCCTAAAATTTGGTCATATTTCTATAAGTCCCAACAAAAATAAAATAAAATAAAAGTCTGTGACTCAAAATAAAAATATAAAGACCGTATAAAATCAAAATTTTCCGAACTTTTTTATTTTTTCTCAAACTCCAACAATAGAGTTTTGGGGCTTGTATTTGATAAAATGGAGCTTGGTTGCTTTTGGCTACTAGGTTTTTTTCCATGGAGTGAGGAGATGGCAAAATGTTTTCAACTATTAGATCCATGACTGAATGGATCAGAGTCGTTGAAGAAAAGATCAGAGAGAGGCTGAGACTGTCTAATGCACTATACATAGGTTTCTCCTTGTTACTGTATTCCACGCAGCAACACGAGGATGGTTGTAGGAAAGTAGCATATGATATGGCACTTCTGAGCTGGCTAACTGACATGCAGTTGCATGAGAAGACATGAGCATACGAAGCACGAGATCCAAACATGCATATGAAAAGGTCGTCGACAGCAGCTTACTGGTGGGGCCTACCCTGTTAGGGGTGATTAACTACATGTACTCTCTGCTGCCTCTTGGATCAAATCAAGGGCTCCTATCACAAATGCAGCTCTGCTTTATACTCACATGACTTGGGTTTCATCATAATATAATTTATTTTTAATTCTTTTTCAAATTTCTTTTAATTGTGAAATGACAATAATATGCCTTTCAGCTCTCTTTTTTGGCATTTTTGACTTTTAAACATATTTACCGAAAAAATTTATAAAACAAAATAAATAATAAATAAAATAAATTTATTTTAAATAGAAACAAAATAGTATCGTTTAAAGTATAGAATAGCTCTATTTTTATAGAGTTATCATTATAGTTATCTCTACTTTGAGGTAATTCGGTACTTATGGACATCTCTCATCTAAAGTTAAAAAAATATACTAATTGTTTCTTTTTAGAGAGAGCATACCACCCTTAGAACTAAAGCTAGAGGATTTTTTGGTGTTCAAGAAAAAACGATGAGAATGCCCCTTTATATAAGATATATGGGCACTAAGAATTTTATTCTCCATCAGTGTGGGATTCTTGTATAACCTCTTTATATAGGCTCCATAGGAACCAAGAACTACATTATGAGGCTACAAGGAATTCTTGTAAATATACGATTTACAAGAATTTCAGAGATCAATTTCTCATTCATTCGAGTATCATTTTGAATATGTAAATATATAATTTCAATGTCATTGTAATAAAAAAATACAAAGTAAATTCTACTAAAAATTAAGCCTCAAACTGACATATCATCATATTGTTTTCTAACATTATGTTGCACACATTTGATTCGTAGATTAATTAGGAGTGGATTACCAACTGGTTACATATTTTTGCAGCAAAATAATATATGTGTACATATATATATATATATATATATATATATATATATATATATATATATATATATATATATATATATATATATATCACGAGTAAGAATAATCCCAGCCTTTTTACACCACAATATAATCCAACTAAAATATACTATCAAACAAATTAAAACAGCGCTTCCCAAATCAAATTAGTGATAAAGAGTACATGATCATCGATGTCCAAATGAGAAATAACGAGGTGACATTTTTTCCTGAAAAGAAAAAAAAGAGATAATAAATAGAAGCCTCTAACATCAATATGCGACAAACAGGACCCAATTTTGTAGGGATGTCAGTTTAAGGGTTAAGTAGGTAATTGCCATTTTTTTCAAATGTTTTACTAAATTTATCACCATCATTAGATTTTACACTTTTGGGAGGGAATTAGTCAAGAATCTGTCAAAAATTTATCAAGAATGCGTCAAGAATCTGTCAAGATCACCATCGACGTCAAGAATCTATCAAGAATCCATCAAGAATCTATCAAGATTGTCAAGAATCCGTCAAGAATTCTTTAAGAACCCATCAAGAATCTATCAAGATTGTCAAGAATCCGTCAAGAATTCTTTAAGAACCCATCAAGAATTCATAAAAAAAGTGGTATGGTGGTAGATTTAATTAATAAGGAAAAAAAAAAGTGGTATCTGGCTAATTTATTCTGTGTATTGAGCGAGGTAGTGCACCACGGTACACCAGCTCGAATAGAGCGGGCTTTCATCGTTATAAAATAGTGCAGGACGTGGGGTGGGGATTCCCCGTTTAATATTTAGGAGGGCAGGGTGGGCTTAGGATTGAGTGCCCCGCACTGACCCCATCCCGATTATATATAAGTTAATTTTTATTTTTTATATAATAGTAATTCAAGTAAATTTTTTTGAAAAAAGATCTAATAATATATAGTCATATACTAATATTGTTTGAGTTATTTAGGATTGCATTAGCTTTATGAATGAATGATATATGAATAATATGCTATATGATTTTGGTATTAAATATTTTACATTTGACAATTCGGACATATTAAAGTTTTATTTGAATGTATTTTTTAGTTATTTAGGTCTAAAATTAGAATTTTCAACGAAGTTAATTTTAATTTTGATTTTTTTTTGATATATTTAGACTTTTAAAAGATTTGGACTAACATAAGATTGTTTAATTTATTCAAGACGACGATTCCAAACAGAGACCCCGATATACCAAGAGGATTCCTCGAAATTGTCCAGCACCAAATTAAATGATAAATTATATGGGGATAGTATAGTAAAATAATAATGGGGACGGGGATGGTAACCATAAAACTGGTCCCGCCCCGCCCTGTTGACATCTCTACAATTTTGAATATTTTATGAAAAAAAAATTAAAACATAACTATTTATATATATATATTAAGCCTGAAGCTCAAAACTCTGATAGCTTCTTTGATCACCATTTTATTTTAAAATTTTTCAAAAAATCCTAATTTTTTCATGATATGATTGGTCCAATCATTATTTTTCTTTGCTATGATTGGTTGTAATATATACATGTATTATATAATAATGTATTTAAATTAATATTAATGATATCTTATAATAAATTTAGTTCATCGAATCGAACAAATGATTGTGCTATATTCGTCTCATCAAAATAAATATAGAGAGAGATAAAAACATAATTTAATGTTTATATATATTATGCCTGAAGCTCAAAACTCTGATAGCTTCTTTGATCACCATTTTATTTTAAAATTTTTCGAAAAATCTTAATTTTTTCATGATATGATTAGTCCAATTATTATTTTGTTTTGCTATGATTGGTTGTAATATATACATGTATTATATAATATTGTGTTTAAATTAATATTAATGATATCTTATAATAAATTTAGTTCATCGAATCGAACAAATGATTGTGCTATATTCGTCTCATCAAAATAAATATAGAGAGAGATAAAAACATAATTTAATGTTTTATAAAATATTATATTTAATTTAATATTAATGATTACTTATATTAAATTTAGTTCATCGAACGTCAAAAAGTTGTGTTACATTCGTCTCATCAAAATAAATAAAGAGATAAATATATTTTTTGATGTTGAAATACATTGAACCTAACTATATCTTTGATCATTATTCTATTTTTAAAATTTTTAGAAAAATCTTAATTTTTTCATGATATGATTGGTCCTATTATTATTTTTCTTTGCTATGATTGGTTGTAATATATATATGTATTATATAATATTGTATTTAATTTAATATTAATGATAGCTAATAATAAATTTAATTCATCGAACAAATGGTTGTGCTACATTCATCTCATCAAAATAAATATAGAGATAAATATATTTTTTAATATTGAAATACATTGAACTTAACTATACATTAGGCTTAATATATGCAATATTAATACAACTCGTGCAAAACGCGGTATAACGACTAGTTTTATATAATAACAAAACCACGTAGAGCCTAAACGATGAAGTTTGGCTAAAATTGGGCATATATCATTAGCAAAGCTAAATTGTGTTGATTGTTGGGCTGTTTTCGCATAGAATTGACCCAAAATTACCACAATAAGTCTCTGAAAAACCCCAGTAGAGGCCCTTCTGTGAGTCCCGACGCTTCATGAACTTTCAATCCTTGTGCACTGTATTAAGTACGCATTATAAAGTTTTAATACAAATAATATTGAACTAAATCAAAAATATTATACCGAATTTACATTAGGCATGATCAGTTGTAGGTAGTGCAAGTTTTATCTGGTTTGCTAGTTAAATTGACTAAAAAACTCGAGTTGGGTGAATACCTTTGTTTTTATTTTCATTTGTTTTTAGTCTGTACTTTAAAAATTAAAAGTATGATGAACCATTGACATCAGATTTAGATTGATTCATTATACCAACATCTGATGAAGCTGAGGCTTTTGAACCATCTGAATGGTACGAGTATGCCCTTCTAGTCATTTGGACTTCTCTTTCATGGCCTTCTTATGTAATTTTGGGAAAGAGGCAACACAATTTTAAATTAAAAAAAAAGTACCAGAATTTGAATCTTGGATTACACACTCACGTACCCAACTACTTAAGCTAGCCTCAAGTGGCTCGGTAGCCTTCTTACGATATTACTTGAAATTTCAATCGGTCATTACATAGCTTGTTTTGGAGATGATTCTTTGTTATCTGAAAATACTATAAAAACCACATGGCATGTTCCGAAAATCAAAATCGTAAAATCATGCACAAACTTGATGCGTTTCTTCTCAGTATAGAGGATGAGACGAGTCAAATTCAAGAAAGTATTACTAGGCTTATTGTATTAATTTACACATTTGGTAATTCCCATGAAAATAAGATATAATATATGGTAATTGGTTGAAGCTAGTACCGAAAGCCTCAATCAACATATTTAGTAATTCCCATAGGAACCTACATTGCTCAACATTTCATCCAAAATGATTTGCAAAAGGTTGTGTTTTCACCACAAAACCACATGCTGGAAAAAAAAGAACAAAACAAAACAAAAAACCACAACTACATGTTGCCAACAAAATTGATGAACTTTACTTTTACGTCATACCTCTTTAAAAAAAATTCTAAAATTTTAAGAGTAATCCTATTTTTGGCCTGAACTATTACAAAATGTCCTTCTGGCTCCTAAACTTCAAAAGGCCTAATTTTGGCACTGAAACTTTTCATTTTGTCTTATTTAACCCCCTCTGTCACTCTTTCATTAAAAATAGATGAAAAAAGTCTCTATCTTGGCCTCCGAACTCATTATAAAATGTCATTCTATCCCCCCCAAACTTTAGAACTTCTTCATCTTAGCACATGATCTATCAAAGTATTTTTTTTTCTATCCCTCTATTAATTGTTAAGAACAAACAAAAAAGAGCATGTGTCACTCACAAGAAACTTTAACAAATGCATCTTAAGCAGTTTGCAAGATAAAAATGAAGTAGTAGAAAATATTTATTTAATTTTCAAATATTAACCAGAAAAACAATTTTTATTTTGCTACAACATTTAGTAATCTCCTTATGGTCATGATTTAATTTCGAAATTTTTTTCGATCTCCTTTTAACTCATTATACTAGGAAAATGTCATAATAAGTTCTAATATAAGTAGGGTCTATTAGTTGGAATGTGCAACTATAAATTATACTCATACACTCTCGTGCAAGTGCACACGGTCACAAGTAATATAGATTTAGGAGTTAAGAGTGTCGAACCCACGAGGATTGATTACTAAGTCTAAGCAAAGTATTAAAATTAATCAATCCTAATTTTATCCAAACAATCGAAATAAAGATTCTAAAGAAATAAAATAAAGGAAACTACACTATCCAAACAACCGAAATATAGATTTTAAAGAAATAAAGTAAAGGAAACTACACTATCATGCAAAATGTAAGCAAGCAATAAGAAAAATATCTAGGTTTACTAATTCCCCAACCATCCTTTAAATGCACAATCTTCTAATTTTCCTCTTATATTAATTAATCCACTAGAGTTGTCACAAGCAATAAGAAAAATATCTAGGTTTACTAATTCCCCAACCATCCTTTAAATGCACAATCTTCTAATTTTCCTCTTATATTAATTAATCCACTAGAGTTGTCAACTGAAAATTCGAATGTATTCACAAACTCTTTTCCAAGATATAAATGAAAACACCTAGATAAGCTAGTATATTACTCCTAACATAAATTGACTACATTCATTAAATTTAGTTATTCTCACACAAAGGTTACACAAGTCACATACGTATACTCCTATCCTATGCAAACTCACCCCACATTAGGTGGTCTTATGTTATTTTACCTATGTCCAAACTTAAATTTTCCTCCTCAAGTTCAAATAGGTTTAACTCAACAATCTATTTAGTTATCAATTAAATGGAAGCAATAAGTATAAGATAAGACAAATAACTCAACAATAGATTAGATTAATGAAAGAGGAGAGAAGTAAACAAACAAAAGATACTAGGTTGGTTCACATAGTAAAACTAGACAAAGAAAGATTTAGTCCATAATATAAATTAAGAACAATAATATTATAATCTAATGAATTCAAGAAATACAAAATTAAAGAGAGAAAAGTTAAATAATTCCCCCTTAGAAAAGCTTGAAGGTGTTCATGGAAGTTGTCAAGCTTCTCCTCCAAGCTTGATTCTTGCTCTCTTGAATCATTTCTCTAGAACTTGCTCTCAACTATACTACTCTCTAAATATAGAAAATACAAAAAAAAAAAAAAAAAACTCACAAGAAAATTAAGAAAAGATGGTATAAACAAATAATGGTGTTGATGTTGTGAAGGAGATTAAGAAATGGAGGCTTGGAGTATATTTTCTTCTTCTTCCTTTTCTTCCTCTCCTTCTATGGCTACCTCCCTCTCTTTCTCTCTATTTCAACATGCCTTTTTCAACCCTAAAGATAGAGTTTTAAAGAGGTGGCTCGTATAAACTTAAGGCAAGCCAAATCTAGACTCTTAGATCGTCAAAAAGTTGATCTCGGCCGTCAACTATTGACCTAAGACGCAGACGATAGCACCGGGGCACTATTTTTGGCGTTGCGGTGCTAAAAGTTCCCGAGAGTTGGTGCTGCAATACCACTTTTTCACTGGTCTAGCAGCGCAGCTTCCGGGGTGCACCATTTCTTCTTTTGAGCTCTGATTTGTCTCATTTTCATTGCGTTACGACCTTATCGGATTTAACTTCAATTCTAACAATATAAAAGACCCACTTGTGAGACATAAATTTACCTTAAGTTATCTCAAACACCCTTATTTTATTCTTTATGTACACAAATAAGTAAAACATCAAAACAACTAATAAAACAATTGAAACAACTTAAAATAAACAAGAATATAGGAAAACTTAAGTCATATTAGCACTAGATAACTCCAGTTTTATGGACTTAACAGGGTCTACTATCACAATAAGTTCTAATATAAATAGAGTCTGTTGCTTTCTTAAGTTTTAAATTAATGAGCCCCCCCAAAATTTACACTTAGTCCTACTTTGACCTGTGATTTTTGAAGTAGTCTATTAGAGAAACCCGATCTATGAATGCTTCCCAATTTGGTCTTTCGGTTACTATTTTGTCATAAATAGACGAAAAAAGTCGCAATTGTGGCCTCTAAATTATTATAAAATTATATTTCGGCCCCCAAACTTTAAAAGACCTATATCTTTGCACCTTATCCATCAAAATGTCTCATTTTTATCTCTATAATTGCTTTATTTTCTTTTTAAAGACAAACCAAAAAAAAAAAAACATATATCATTCATATGAGGCTTTATTTAAGTAATTAGAAAGAGAAAACTGAGGTAATAAAAAATTTATTTTATTTTAAAATATTTTCTAAAAAAATTATTTTGATACAAAATTAATGATCCTCTTATGATCTCAATTTGGTTTTTAAAGTTTCTTTACCTTTCTTTTAGATTCATCATACTAGATGAATATTATATTAAGTTCAAACATAACTAGAATGCACTATATTTTTAAGTTTTAGTATAAAAACCTCGAGTTATCTTATATAAGTTTTTTTAAAACAAATTAATTTGAATATTAAAAATGAGTGCACACTAGTTATATTTGAACTTATTGTAATATTTACCTAAAATAATGAGTCTAAACGTCATACTAGATGAGTATTATATTAAGTTCAAACATAACTAGAACGCACTATATTTTTAAGTTTTAGCATAAAAACCTTGAGTTACCTTATATAATTGTTTTGAAACAAATTAATTTGAACATTAAAAATGAGTGTACACTAGTTATATTTGTAATTATTGTAACAAATACCTAAAATAATGAGTCTAAAGAGAATTCAAGTTATCTTATATAATTCAAAAGTTTTGACATAAAAACCTCGAGTTATCATATATAATTTTTTTCAAACAAATTGATTTGAATATTAAAAATGAGTGCACAATAGTTATATTTGAAATTATTGTAACAATTACCTAAAATAATGAGTCTAAAAAGAATTCAAAAGTTAAAAGAATCACTAATTTTTGCACAGAAATAAATAATATGTTTTTATATATATTTTTAGATAAAACAAAAATTTTCTACTACTTCATTTTTGTCCTGCAAATTGCTTAAGATTTTTTGTAGAAGTCTTATGTGAGTGACACATGCTCTTTTTAGCTTATTTTTATAATAAAGTGATTTAATAGAGATGAAAATGAGACATTTTAAAAAATACGATGCTAAGACATTGATTTTTTAAAGTCTAAGGACCAAAATAAGATTTAATAATAATTTAGGGGCCAAATTTGGGACTTTTTTCGTCCATATGTAACCGAAAGAGTGACAAAATGGCCAAATTGGAACACTTTCATAGTACATCTCTTTCATTTACCCCTTTCATATGTAAGGAAATAGATTTTGAACTCACCAAATAGCTCCTAGTATATCTCTTTCATTTACCTCTAGGTAGTTACAAGTTTCCCATAACCAACTTTTAGCCCATGCTTAATAACTTTGATCCTCAACAAGCCTTACTCAGAGTCTGTTCTCCTGATAGCTTCTAACCTAAGCCTCATGTCACTGACCTTACTCTAGAGACTACGATTCTGTTTCAGTTTGTGTCTCAGAACATGATTTCTGGAGGTAGTCATAGGGATACACCTACATTTTGTAATCTTAGTTTTATTGATTCTATTCTCGTTGGGAGAAAGTTGAACTTGCCATACTTCATTATCTATGATATGATTGATGCCATAAAGAATAGGAGATCCTCTCTTCCTTATGGCTTCCTCCTCACTGGCATCTTCTAACACTTCAACATCCCACCATTTGATGAAGCAGAACGTAAACTATGGACTATTGATGTTGAAATCAATAACAAGACCTTCAGTCTCATAGGATTCAGTTTCCCTAATAATGAATGAGTCACTAAAACCAAACAAGGACTTGATCAAGAAACGAGAGCTCAACAAGAATCTGGTGGTAGTCGTCCTGGAACAGTTGCTCAAGGAGTTGCTGAAGGTGCTCCTGAGGGCACTCATGTTGAGGAGGCACATGCATAAGATTTTGACTTTCATGAAGTCTTCAACAGCCTTTCAGAACATACCAACACTATCTAGCTCCATATCCAACATCTTCATGACACTGAGCTAGAGCACTTTTAGATTGTTTCAGCTGACATCAACTCAGTCTGCCAACACCAAGAAGTCAGTTTCAGATCCTTCAAGATCAACAGGACGAGATGATGAGAATGATGTAATCCTTCTTTGGGTTATTTCCTCCTCTATAGATTGTTTCCTTTTCTGTGTTTCCTCTTTAAATCTCTTGAACTTTTATTTCTTAAGTTATTTCATGTAGGAACTCCATGTTTTCGTTTTCCGTTGTTTGAACTTTAATATATGAGGGATATTGTTGACTCATGCTTTGTATCATCAATCTTATACTCATGTTTTGAAGTTAACAAACATATGACTAAGAACTAATAATCTACTTGAGTGTAAAGTAATCTAAATTGAAAGGATTACAAGACATTCGAGATGAATTATGGAAAAAAGCTTGAAGACAAAGTTTAAGAATACAAGACTTAGACAAGCAAAGGTCCAATATTTAGTTCCTGTACTTGAATACTTATTTACACATAATATGATCTTAATGGCTCAAATTCTTTATAAAATTGGAAAATTTCAAAATAATACTGTCAAACTTGTTTGTCTCCAATTAAAATATGAAATTTATTTTATACAAGCTTTTAAATTGATTTATGAATTTATATAGTATCCATCAAATCAATTTAAGAAATCACAATTTTGAAAAGAATCGAAAAAGACTTGAAATAAAATCAAAACATGCTCTCTGGTATTTTCGACAGACCGAAGGCAGAGCGATTCCTAGTTTTCAGTCTACCGATTCCTTACCAAATTTTTAACAGATTTTTAAATTCGACTGTTAGAACCGCACTTTCAATGGCTAGTATTTTTGGTCGACTGAAAATACACTTTCAATCTACTGAAAATGACAAAATGTCTGTCAAACGGTCTAAAACGGCTAGTCTTCATTCAAGTCTATAAATATAAGCTTTTCTAACACTTGAAACAACGTTTTGAACATCCTTACATTGCTATTATCATATCTTTAAGTTGTTCAAATCAGTTTTTGTGATTTAAACTTTCAAATCCACTTTTTCACAAAATCAATTGAGCCAAACTAGATTATATCTTGTGTTCACATTTATTCTCTCTAGACTTACCTTGTATCAATTATTTTCATTAGAGAGAAATTCTAGTTGAGTGTTTCAACAAACAAAAACCAAATTGTATTTGTGAGGTGAGATTGACACTAGATTCATAAACAACCCGGTTTACGTGAGATTGGCACCGGAGTCTAAACAATCTGAGTTAGGCATAATAGAGCCAGATTCAAAGCTATTGTAAAGGCATAAGTGTGCCTAAGGAGAAACCACTTGGTGTGTAAAAGGGTCGGTCAAGCCCATTCTCTTGATCCGATAGTAGAAAGCTCGAAGAAAGTTGCCAAGAGCCGGGGATGTAGACAAATCGTCGTGTTTGTTGAACTTCGTAAAAATAGTATTTGCATTTCTCTATCCCTATCTCTTTAATTTATTTATCTTGAGCTTGTGCATGCTATTTAGCTATTTTTAATTGATAATTGTTTGCATAATTTACTTGCTTATCTTAAAAAGTTTGCAAAAATTTTTAAAACCCAATTTACTCCCTTTTTTGGGTTAGCTAATCTTGGGCTAACAATAAGGTATCTTAAATGAGCTATTTCAAAAGTCAGGGGCCAAAATAGGATTATGTCTAAAATTTAAAGCCTAAAATTCATCAAACACGTTTTTTCATGGTGAAATATAGAAAAGAAAAAAATATTAAATAATGTGTATTTATTTTTATTTTTTTTAATTGCTCAAATCATAATAACTGTTAGATAATTGATACAACAGTTAAAAAAAAATCTATAGATAGATAAAAAAAATACCTATTTGATTATAGCCCATAATATACATATCGATATATATATATGTGTGTGAAAGATAATTTGACCTTTTCATTTTGTTTTAAATTTTCTTTTTATATATATATATATAGTTTTGTGTTTAATTTTCTTATTCATGTTTTTTATTTATAAATTGTAAATCAACTAAGTTCTTTTTTTCATCTTTTTATAGTTTTATATTACCTAATTAGTAAATAACATACATCTAAACCAATGTCCAAATATATATTTATGTATATCATGTTTTATATTTCTAATATAATGAAAAGGCTAAATTTATTGTTGTTAAAGTTGAGAATATGACATCATTTCTTTTCAACTAATAAAATAGCATACTCATTTAATAAAAGCAAAATACTCTAAATGCTCTTTTTAAGACTCTCACTTGAACATCTCATATTCTTTTTCATATGTTTTAACAATAAAAAGAAGATAAAGTGTAAAATGAGATATTTTTTATAAATCAAATGCTAATAAGGGAATGTTTTAAAGTTTATGGGCCAAAATTTGATGGTGGATATCATTCCGGAGCTAAGATGGGAAAGCTTCCATCTATTTATAATAGAATAGTGACAAGAATGGGTAATTAAATGAGATAAATGAATCACACTCTGACACCGGTGCCAAAATTAGGATATTTTGAAGTTTGTGGGCTAAAATATGATTCAAATAATAGTTTGGGGTCAAAATTAAATTAAAATATTTGGTAAATTATTTTACTTATATTTCCTCTTTTAGACTTTTGGTTCCCTTCAAGGAAAAAGAAAAACGAAGATGGCAACTGGCAACGGTTATTAGTGTCAAAAGACAACGTGAGGTAAAGCTGTAATTTCGAGTTGAGCTCCAAATATATACGCGCCTATTATTCCCTTTCGCCATTCCCACCACCACTACTGATCTAAGAAAAGCTTTTTCTTGTGGGGTTCCATTTCCCACAACCCAAGAGCTCCCTTATTCATCCGCATTCTTCTCATAAAGGTTGGTACCCTTTTTTTTCCCACTCAAAATTAGACAAGGGTTTTTTTTTTTTTTTTTTTTTTTTTTTTNTTTGTTTTACTTTTTTGGCCGTATGTCATCATTGTCGTCATCATCCTCTTTCTCCATAGTTTCTTTTTTTTTCCCCACTAATTGCTACTTCATAATTATCCGATCTCTTTCTATAATTTTTTTTTTTTTTTTTTTTTTTTGGGGTGTGATTTATTTGAAATTGAAATCTTCACGTTTTTACGAAATGCTGTAATGGGTTTGGCAGAATTATAATGATAATAAGATAATGCTTATTGAATCCGTTTTTGGGTGAGTCTTTGTATTTGATATGTTAATTTATTGAAAAAAGCTATTTTGTCTATGAATATATATGACTTGATTATGCTAATTTAGAATTAGAAAAGATTATATGCATTGAGTAAGATCTTGGTGGAATTTTTGGGAATAATTCCTGAAAATGTGAACATTTTTTTTCATATGCTATTGAGCTTATTTTGTTCTAATTATAACGGTTTGAATCACAGTTTGGTAATTTTCTCAAACTGTTCTGCACTTACAAAGTTGACAAATCATATGGGCAATGCTACATCTAAACTGGCTTTAATTCTCCATAAAATTATAATAGTTTCGTAAATAAACCCTAATTAGTTGGTGGATTCATCAACTAATTTAGAAAATTGTACATTGAGATATATTCATTTGACACAACGTGAACTTTCTTAGAGTAGACTGGGGCAAAGCTCAGATTTTGTAGGCAGATTGTATGAAGAAAATAAACCTTTGAATCAAATATTCTCCAATCACTTTCGGATGGTTTCAGGCTAAAAAACCCTACTTGTCTATAATAGTTTTGCTGATTAAACCTTTTCTGGTTGTTGGTCAATGGGTCTATACTCCATTTAAGTGCAGTGTTGCATTGCTAGTCTATTTGATTAGACATAGTTCAGTTTGCCTGTTGAGTAACTGGTACGTAAATAACTGGAGTGTGAAAAGCACATATCTTCTTTATAGTACTGAGATTTGGGGAGGATAATTTGGTTGAACTATAAGAACTAAAGAATCAGGGGTCATTTGTTCAGTGGTCCATTTCATTTATTCTGTGCTTTTATAAAATTAATGTTGTCAGACACAAGTGTTTCGTCACGATTGGTCTATTTATCCTTGAAAGATAATAAAAGGAAAAACAATGAAAAATATGTTCTGTGGAAAACGTATGAAAATTAAAAAAACTCGTTCAATGGTCTAATATGTTTAGCAAATTTTGACCAGGTAATGATGATCGAATTCACAACATGTTTGTGCTTTGGAAAGAAGATGAAAGCAACCTCATTAAATTTTTTTGACACATTCTCTCATGTGTTCAGAACAGAGACGTAATGAAAATGGATTGCTATTTTAGAGATTATAATTATTCATTCTAAGTAAATGGTTATAAAACAATGGTAAATGTTATCCGTTTTCGCATTGTATTGCAAGCTTTAGATCTATAGCTTCCTTATTTCTTATTTGCTTTGGTAAGAACGAATTTTACAAATTTGTGTCTCCTTATTTTGTTCGTTTGTTCTTTGGTCACAAGAAGGTTTCAAGATGGTCAGTAAATCCTTCACTGTGGATTTGAATAAGCCTCTTGTCTTCCAGGTCAGATCTCATGTGTTTTTCCTTTTCCATTGATATATTTTTCTATTTTCTTCCTATTCATTTCTCCATACATTGCTTAATGCGTTATGCAGGTCCGTTTGCCCAAAACCCCAAAAAAATTTATGCTTTATTTTCCTTGATGTCTGGCACAGCCTCCATAGCTAGAGGAAATTTTATTGCTTAGTTTCATTGATTTGATTGCTAATTGAACTTCTACATATGATGGATAGCTAAAGGGCCCTAGCTTCTTTACCTTTAGTACAACTCTCTTGTTTTTCAAGCTTCGATACAATTACTTGAAATTGCTTAAAATCACCCAATTTCGTACCCTTTGCATCTGTAAAGTTGACATTTCAAAAATGAAGTGCACACACACGAAGTGAGAAAAACAACCTAAAGCAAGATACTTGTGACTTTGTGAGGTAGACGGAGGGAAATGTTTCTCTTTTATCTTTGTTATTCGTGTTATGGTTTTTCACATCTATTCTAAACTTTTGCAGCATGACACACAGTATGATCATTTCTTATAGCTCTTTACAGCATTCTAAGAATGTGAATTGGTATTCTAGTAATCTAATTCTATTTAATTCTTTTGTTCTTTGATTTTCTAAATGCTGGAATATTTCACAGGTTGGTCATCTTGGAGAAGCTTACGATGAATGGGTTCACCAGCCTATAGTAAGCAAGGAAGGCCCCAGATTTTTTGCAAATGACACCTGTGAGGTATAAGTCATAGATCTTAAATACAGATATCAACAAATAGCATCATAAATACATATGTTCAACTTTCAATTGTGTTTTGTTGCGTAGCTATAACCATTGTAGTGTTAATAAAAGATTTGTTTCTTATGAAAAAAGAACAATCCATTGTACTGATAATGTAAAGTTACAGTAGAATTATAGTCTAGGAATTCTTATCAAAAATCATGATCTAGAAAGCATAATGGCTCGTGAAGTTTAACCTACATTGGTGAAAATTAGTTACCATCAAGAATAAAGAAAAGAGCTCACAGTTTTTGTATCAAATCAAGAAAGATTCAAAACCATATTGGAATGTCAGTGAAGTTAAGAATATACTCTCTTCTTCTCTTTTGGTTTTGGTCATCATTCTTGCTGATGTGTCGAATCACGGGTTCAATAGATATCTGTCAGGTTGTGTTACAAGGGATACTCGTCATAGAAACTTTGTGCAACTTAGTGAAACTGGTTGGCTGGAGTCCATTGGCCAAGGTTTTTGGATATTCAGTAGCATTGATAGAACATTTGGGGAGCTTTAATATGAAACGCTTCTCAAGTCTATTATATCCATTTTCTTAAACCATTTTAACATTTATTGCTTTGAGCTTGAAAATATATGAAAACTAGATTTTACTGATTGTTGAATATGGCATAAGCTTCTATTTTGAGAAATGATTACTTTTGTTTTGTTTTGGCTCCTTGTTGCATGCTTTTGTCATGTTGGTTTGACCTAAACACATATTGACTATGTCTACACTAACAATAATAATACCAATATTTTGGTTCCTCAATGACAACAAAGAAAATTAGAGGGGAAAAAAATTGACGATAAAGTCCAATGTGCTTGAGTATCAGCGTTTGTGGGAGAAATGCACAAATATATTTTTTTATGCGAGGAAAATGTTTATCTGCTCACACTTTTGCAAATGAGTTATGCCGTTAAGTTCTGATTTTACAACAGGAAACATTTGTAAAGAATACATTATGCAAAAATAGCTGTACAGAATTTTTCTTGTAACTAGTATGAATCAAATTCATAGATTAGGATTTTGTTGTTGGTAAGTTTGAATATATGCTTATGATTTGAGATTTTCATTTTGACTTATTTACTTGAAACAGCTCTTTACACGTACAGTATGGTGGGTTATTCCACTTATTTGGCTGCCAGTTGTGTGCTGGCTTGTCACCACGTCTGTTCAACTGGGCCTTACACCTTCTCAGGCTGCTCTAGCAGTGGTTGGTGGTATTTTCATTTGGACATTGATGGAGTATAGTTTGCACCGCTTTCTTTTCCACATGAAAACGACAAGCTATTGGTTAGTTTCCTCTCCTTATCACATGGAAACATTAATGTCATTTGGTTACTTCCTTCTCTTTCCTCGTTAAAATAGAAACCTCATCCATTTGAGAACTTTTGCAGGGGAAACACTTTGCATTATCTTCTTCATGGCTGCCATCACAAGCACCCTATGGATGGATTGCGACTTGTTTTCCCCCCTGTGGCAACGGCTATTTTATGTGTGCCAGTATGTTCTTCGTTCTATCCAATTACTATTCTCATCTCTTTTTCTTCCTCCTCCTCCCTCCCCAACTCTACCCAACTTTTAAGTGAAATATGACACAGATATAAGTTTCAGTTGATTAATATTTATTTGATTGGGGAAGAAACCACGTATAATTTTTGTACAGAAGCAATTAATTAATCTCAAAAACCAGAATGTCTGAAGGAAAAAAGCTAATAAATTGGATAAATTGATTCCAGTATTTAATGATGCTTTTATAAATCACCTTAAATTGTCACAAGTATGTGACTTTTAACTGTTGTTGAGAAACTTGTGCAAAATTTGGTGTATCTTTTTCTATTTTATTTTGTTAAGAGATACCTTGACTTTTGCTTGCAATTTGCATTATCTGCGTCTGACATGTCCTGATCTTTTATTGCTAGTTTTGGACCATTGTTAGGCTTTTGACGACACCAGCCACTGCTCCGGCGTTGTTTGGAGGTATCTTGTTAGGATATGTAACATACGATGTTACTCACTACTACTTGCATCATGGGAAGCCATCAAAGAGACTAACTCAAAGTTTGAAGGTAAGAATTGAGACACTCGCTCTTTCTTTCTCTCCCCATCTCCGTTGTTCTGACTCTTTCATTTAGATCTTTTGTGTCTTTTATACAAATTCTGTTTTCTTTTAACAGAAATATCACTTGAGCCATCACTTTAGAGCTCAAACTACGGGATTTGGGATCACTTCCTCCTTATGGGACAGGGTGTTTGGAACATTTCCTTCGAAAAATGGTGCTGGGAGAATTAGTTGATAACAATGGTGGTATATGGAAAATCATCCATAAAGTTTGAAGGGTGTTTGGCTTAACATGGGTTTTCCTTGTAATTTTGTAGTAAGCCTTGTTATAACATATGTTTATCATCTTCAATTTTCCCCCTTCATATGCATCACCATAAGTTATTACGGCAATATCTACCAGTTTAGTTATTTTGTTGGAGTCACCATTCTTTGTTTCCCCATTAAATTCTCCCTATTTGAAACAAAAATTGTTAGGCGAAATAATTGTTGTATGCTTGCACTACCGATAAGTTTTTTTTTTTTTTTTCCAAATCCTTTGGGAAAAAAAAAAGAAGAAAAAAGAGGATTATAATGAATATGGATGGTTATTACACTGCTCTAATTCAGTGCTTATTCAAACTAAGAGCGTGTGTTTATTAATCCGTAATGAAAAGAAAAGGGAGGGAAATGGAATGGGTTTAAAGAAAAATTGAGAAGGAATAAAAAACTGAGTATCTTTCCAAAATTTAACCACGTGAAAGGATTCTCCATAATAGCGTGCTCTAAATAAATAAATGAACATATGAATAAAATGGAAAAGAAATCATTTTTCATTCTATTTTCAACCTATTACGATTAGTAAATGTAGACAGTTTGCTAGCAACAGGAGCATTGTTGCATTAAGATCATTTATTGGTGTAAAAGTCGCGTTAGTCCCATTGTGGGTGGCGGCCATGCTGATGCGTCTCTCCATAGCAGTCATTTTGACAAAATAATAATAATAATAAAAGATAAAGAAATAGAGGTAGAACGACTACAAGTGCAAAAATAGGAAAATAAACATTATCATATAGCATACAACCTATTACAAATTTAGAATTACAAAGCAAGCAAAATATTCTAGCTGTTCAAAGACTTTTTTGAGGTTATCTCTGCTTATGACATCGAACTTGCAAAGCCTCAAAAATATAGTTGTTCTGTTGATTTCTCTAACGTGGCAAATGTTGTTTCTCACATCACCTAATAGTGCAAAAACTTTCATCAATCAAAAAACAACTTAGCATATATTATTTAATTATATAAATTTTATGGTGTTTTTAATTCTGTCATGCTAGAAATATCCAGAGCCAGCTCATTTACGCGGAAACTCTTTTTTTTTTTTTCCTTTTTTTCTAGATAATTGAAGATGGAAGCATTGTGGCTTATGTTGCATTGCATGTGCTTTTGAAGTAACAAGGGAAAATGGTTTTGGATATAGAAACGAATCCTTCTACAAAAATAACTTTTTATTCTTGAAGCTTCTGCAGGACTCAAATGTAAAAGCGATAACATTGTTTTATTTTGGTCTTACTTGTGGAAAACTGCTCTTGACTAATATTTTTAATTTTCTATACTGATTTTACTCCTACGCGAAGAAATGTATTTCTTCCACGCGTCAGTCAAGGCTGCCCACTATTTTTAAATGTGGATTAGTTTCACCTTCAATCCCAAAAGTCTTTCTTAAAGAATTTAAAGGTAATTTATTGATTGGTGCCCGGTAATTAAAGTTATTGCTGCTCTCCCCGTTAAGGATTGAGAATTGGAAAAAGTTCAGCACAACAATTTTAATCTTACACAATTCATAACCAAAAACATTAATTTAAATAGAAGAGTAAATTGCAAAAAAAAAAAAAAAAAGAGAAAAAAAAAAAGAAAAAAACCCTGAAGTTTAAGTATTCTGCGATTTAAACCTGAGGTTTGAATTCTACAAAATAATACCTTGAGATGAAGAATTTCTGAAAATTAATACATTGGATTGACCTTTTAAATAACTTTAATAAGTAAAAAATAATAATACTATAAAAATTAAGGAGAATAGTAAGGAGTAATTCAGTTTTAATAAAGAATATTACTATCTTTTTTTTTACTAAAAATAGTCAAAAAATCAGTACAGTGTACTATTTTATAAAGTCTAAAATTTAGGGTTCAAATTGCAGAATATCCAAGGTATTTTTTTTGCAGTTCGCCCTAAGTAGAAAAATAAAATTAAAGAAATAAGTACATTATTTGCCAAGTATATCACACTTCAAGGTTAGTTTGCTAATGATTAATGATGAGTAGAGGGTTTTATCAGAAAATTTTTGAGTACATTATATTTCATAATATACCCTAAGAAACAAAGGATCCAAATATTTCCTTAAAATATAAGTAGGAAAAAAAAAACGAAGTATTGATGTTCGTTTTTTGGTGAACAATGGGATCACCAATCCCAAGAGTGAAATTGTGATGGCATATTAAATTGAAATGTGAAAAAGTAATGACCACACGTAGAATTTGCATGATTTGGCTAAAGGATGGCTTACGTCCATAGATGTTTTTCTCTGTGAGTATGAGAATACATATATTCTTCTCCAAAATCTGCATCTATATGGACCCTTTATTTATAGGCGAGGTGGTTAGGGTTTCCTATTTTGCTTAGGAAGCTAAATAATGTATTGAATCAAAGATAATTTATGAGATATTGCTTAGAAAACTTTATTAATGTTAAAAAAAAATGAATAAGAGACTTGAAACACTTAATTAATACGTTTTATCATACATTCTTTGGTCTCTCCCATTTTAGAACAGATTCTATCTTGGAAGGGTCAACTAAAATAAGGAGTTTTCTTAGTCAAGCGGGTTATTACTGCTGTTTTGTTGAGAATTTCTCGAGAATTGCAATGTCCTTAACAAAGTTAACGAGAAAGAATGTCAAGTTTGTACAGAATGATGATTGCAAAGTAGCTTTCATAGAATTGAAGGGAAAATTGACAACTGCACATGTTCTTACTGTTCCTAACAGTAATGAACCTTATGTTGTATATACCGATACTTCTGGTTCAGGATTGGGATGTGTTTTAATGCAAAATGGCAAGGTAGTGGCTTATGCTTTCCATCAGTTAAAGCCACATGAGAAGCACTATCCCACTTATGACTTAGAGTTAGCAGCTATGATCTTTGCTCTTAAGATTTGGAGATGCTATCTGTATGGTGTGAAATTTAAGATTTATTCTAATCGTAAGAGTTTAAAGTATCTGTTTACTCAATGAGACTTGAACTTGAGACAAAGAAGATGAGTTGAGTATATGGAGGACTATGACTTCAAAATTCAGTACCATCCTGAAAAGGCCAACGTTGTAACTGACGCTTTGAGCAGAAAATCTCATAATATGCTTGCTTCCTTAATACTACAAGATTAGAAGAATACGGTTACCATTGGTGACTATAACTTGGAGTATAGCGAAAATGGGAAATCTACTTATATCAGCAACATTGTTTCTATACCATCACTTCTTCAGATAGCACAACAAAGTCAGTAGCAAGATCAAAAATTGAGAAAGATCTGGAATCAACTTCAGAATGGTGAACAATTAGATGGTTGGAGTAACAGTAGAGAAGGGTTTATGCTTTTCAATGGAAGATTAGCTGTAGTCAATGACCCTCATCTTAGAAAGACTATTCTAACTGAGGCTCATAAGTCCAAGTTCACAGTACATCCTAGTAGCACTAAGATGTACCTTGATCTGAAGAGGCAGTATTAATAGAAAGGTATGAAACGAGATATTGCTACTTTTTGGCCAAGTGTATGACTTGTCAGCAAGTCAAAGCATAACATCAGAGGCCAGTTGGACTACTTCAGCCTTACCTATTCCGGAGTGGAAATAGGATAAAATCACCATGGATTTTGTCACAGGTCTACCAAGAACTCGAAAAAAGAATGACAATGTCTGGTTGATAGTTGATCGGATTATATGTCTAACCCAACATTTTTGGGTGCTCTGAATTCAGTGGTGACCTCTGTTTCCCAATTTGAGGCCTCGTTTAGAAAGTTACTCCTCAAAGTGAGCTCAAGGGATCCTAAAACGATATTCTAAGTAACCGGGTGGCCAACAGGAGAATCTATAGGCACCAATAGCTTAGTCTAGCTATCCAGGCGAGATAGGAGTTCAATTACCAAGTTTTTATCCTTATTTTGTTTAAAATGTGCATTATGATCTATTTCTTCATAATGTCGATTTTCATGGATTTAAATGGTTTGATTGCATATTTGGTGAACTTGTGAACTGTTGAGATATATTGGATTGTTCTGGGACTGGTTTGTATGATTTTTATACAGGTTTAAAATTTTGGTTTTAGGAAATTACAGCCATTATGCTGCCCTATTTTCTGTAAATCTCATAATAATACTATTGAATTTTAAAATATGATTTCTTGGTATACTTTATGAATAGTTTTTATATACTCTATGATATGTTGTACTTACCATAGGATCACGCACTTGAGTTCTATTTTAGCATCATGATATTTAGATCGCTGGCGAGTTACTGCAGCATTAGGTGAGAGACTTAAGCCTCTGCGCAGGATTTGCTGACACACATTCGGGTAGTATCAGGATGCTAGGTACCTCTGTTAAAGAGATATTACAAAACCGTGGTGAGAGGATGAGAGCTTATACATATACTTGTACTTGGTTGATTTATGATATGTACAATATGACTGTGATTTTGGTTTTGGCTTTGATTACATGATTACACTTAATCTTAAGTACTCTGCAAAATAGTTTTACAAATGGATTTTGGAAAGGTGCTAACCATGCAAATTTAAAAAATTACATTCATACCAAAAGGGTAATTGAATTCCTACTGAGCATGTAAATACTCACCCCTTAATTTTTTCCCTCTCAGGTAGTGTACAGTGTGACTTGGGCAACTCCGGAGCGGAGTGACTAGGACTGGAAGATTGTTCTAATTTAGTAGTTGGTAACTACTTAATAATTCTTGCTTTGGATTTGTAATAACATTTAAGGCTCATACTTTGGATTTAATTTGTATTATCTATTATGCCTACTAGTGATGACGATGGTGATATATATGTATGTTTTATTACTATTATTAACATTCCATGTCTAGTGGTGATCACAAACTGTGAGAATTTTATAATTTGAATTATTTTATAATCTTCTACAGAAGCTGTCGTTTTTAAACTAGCTATCATTTTTTTAAAAAAATTGACGTTTCTAAAATTTTCTAAAATAACTAATGAATTTTCACTTGTAAAATTTTCCTTCTGCCACCGGTCCGGGGTTTGGGTTGTGATAGAAATTTTTGAATTTGCATGATTTGGCTAAAGGATGGCTTACGTCTGTAGATGTTTATCTCTGTGAGTATGAGATTACGCATATTCTTCTCCAAAATCTACATCTGCATGGACCCTTTATTTATAGGCGAGATGGTTAGGATTTCCTTTTTTTGCTTAGGAAGCTGAATGATATATTGAATCAAAGATAATTTATGAGATATTGCTTAGAAAACTTTATTAATGTTAAAAAGAAAATGAATAAGAGACTTCAAACACTTAATTAATACGCTTTATCATCTATGACTCAGATTGCTTGTAGAGAATCTTAGCAAATCACTTCCAGGATAAATCAGATTGCCTGTATGAGAAGCCTTAGTGACTTTGCACCAAGCAATAATAAATTATTTCATTTTTTTTGTTTCTATGTTAGAGCTATTTATTTATGCCTTCTGAGTCTTCCCTTGTCCTGTAAAAGTTTAGAAAAACTTCTAAAATATCTCAACTTTTATTTCCTTTCCAATGTGGGACTAAAAGCATGAGCATAGATCTGAGTATTTTAACAAAATGATCTCTTTTATTTGTATTTGAACAACACAAAACTCCAACAATTAATCAACACTTTAGTCCCATGCTTTGAAAGAGTTGGTTTTAGCAGGTGTAATGGCTATATGTTCGTGTATTTGGAACAAACAAAACAAAGTCAGTTTTGATGATGATGAAAAAGTTGAGGTTAGGAGTGTTATTACTATGATATGGGCTGCTATTAAGGACATAATTACCTTTAGAGTTCTAGTTTCATTCATAACAATTAATAGGTGGGCTGGCTCAAGCATTTTTGGGCCTTAGACGAATCGTCTACCAGGGGTCTTCTTAAAATTTAAAGTTAAAAGAAAAAATTATCATTTTTCAGAATATTTACTAGAGTGCTCTCATATTTCATTAATTAGGGTAATAAAATTTGAATCAAACTCTCTATTTCTCTTTTAAACTCAAGTTTCTCATATCTGAATAGAAATTTTTTAGTAGACATAGTAACTCTATTTTTGTTCTTGGTTTGCTTGAGAGACATATTTATTCTAATTGCTTATGTATAAAACAAATTAACTTAATACAAGACAACAATATAAGAAAATAAAATAGCTACGGTGAAATTCAAAAAAAAAATATTAACAAACAAGAAAGGAGTAAAAAAAAATAAATACATAAGCTAGAAATCAAACATGGCCAATAAAACGAGCAATTCCAAATAGTTTCTTCAAATCAAACTCTTCTAGTGACTCTTTCTATCTCTATTTTAATGATAATTTTTTATTTTTGAAAACACTGAAAAAATAAATAAATAAAGAACTATGAGAGGAAGCTTGAGAGGTAGAAAACAAATTTGAGTATTTAATTTCTTCTCTTATAGAAAACAAATTTGAGTGTTTAATTTCTTCTCTTTTACCAAGGATAGATTGAGAATAAATACATATTTATTTCTGAGTAAAGAAAAAAAAATAGTTTATAGATTAAAAAAAAGAAAAATGTTGATAATTAAAAAAAAAACAAAGAATGTTTGTCTTTTTCAATTTTTTAGGTCACATATTATGTTGAGATTTATTTGTTTTGCAAATAAGTTATGAAAAAAATATATTTATGGAAATGTGAATAGGTAATGCGTAATTAGAATTTTATTGTCACTCAAATTTGATATAAAAGATTTTGTTTGACTTTTAAAATTAGACATGGCCAAAAAATAGGCCAATATTGTTCCAGCTTACATGAATATAGCTATCGAACTTTTTCCTGTACGGAACTTTTTTTTTTGGGAGAAGTGGGGTTAAAGCCTTAATTTTTTTTAAAAAAAAAAAAACTATGGGCCCAATATTATAAAAATGAAAAATTTTGGGGCTGTATAGGAATTTGTCCAATTTTTAGCCCAAAAATTAGAATATAATCTAAGTCCAACTTTTATAGGTGAATGTCCAGCAAAAGACCCATTAGAATTTTAATGAACTAAAATATCCCTTGACCTTTGAAATAAATCACATCCTCCACACGATCTTCACCCTAGTAAGGTCGTCTTGCTCGAGTTCTCCCAGTTGTTTTAGGTCCTTACCATACTCTCCGCCACACTCGTCCACTATGCCATCACTCTCGGCCCCGGCGTAATGTGCCACCTCGCTGTTTGGCTACAACGTTGCTTACCACGTCGACATGCGTCATTGCATCTCATGAAGGGCAAATGTAACAAAATCGGCACATGGGTTTTAAAGTCGATCCTTCATAGCATTATTCTCTTGATGTTCTTGAATTTTTGTGTTAAAATGCACTTGGGGAAGAAGAAGAAGAAGAAGAAGAAGAAGAAGAAGAAATAAAAGAATGAGTTTGATGGGCCTGGTATTGGGGTTGTTAGTTTGGGTTTGTGTGAGCCTGTGGTTATGTGTTGTTCGGGTTTAACTACAGTCTTAGAGATTGATCATAAGGTTGATGAAGTAGGAGATAAGGAGTTGTGATTTATTAAATTATTAATAACATAGGTTTTATTTCATTTGTGTTTTAATTTTTCTACAACGTAAATGTACACAAATACATGTATATATATAATTAATTAAGTAGAATACTTTTATTTAATTTACAGTACACTCTTGCTAAGCAAGTAAGGAAAATGAACTCCTCGAATAATTTTCTTTGATAAAATAAAAAACTAAAATTAAAGTACTTACAAGTACTCTCTGACAATTACTTGTTCTCTCTTTATTTACAGAAAAAGATGGTCTGGCAAAATCAATAGTCAATTTTAGGCTGATTGCTTTTTGTAAATTCTACAACTAAAGCCTATCATATACCATAATCGATATCTTATATATTACGACTACAATTTTATACACCACAATAGAAATCTAATATACCACAATCAAATTTTTATATATTTCATGAACTAAAAATTAAACCTACTAAAACGAGCATAACATGTACCAAAACAGATATCTTATATACCACACCAAAATGTTATATACCAAAAAATATTTTATGAACCAGAAACAAAACTTACAAAAATAAACATATCATATATTACAACAAATTTCTTATATACTATGACCAGAATTTTACATACTAAACAGAAATTCTCATGAATTAAAAACAAAACCTACAAAAATAAACATACCATATACCACAATAGATATCTTATATACCAAAAAAAAAATCATGAAATAAAAACAATATCTACAAAAACAAGCATACCATATACCACATTAGATATTCTGCTGGAAATTCTGAAAAATGATTTCGAAAAATAATTTTACCGAAAACGATTTCTGCACTTTGTAAACAAATCAAAAACGCAGTAGAATTGGTATTTAAAAAATTTTCTTGAAACTTTACAAAACATAAACGTAGGATTATTGATCTAACATAAATCAATTTATGGATCTTGGTTTAGATAAAATCTGGAAATGCTTCACAACCATTGAGTCTTCCCGTCTATTCTCTAGAATCCGTTGAATGATTCGGTGTGTGGGCACCTTCTTGATTCCCAACGAGAGATGAGCAGACGATCCGGAAGATGCTATTCCTTCTCCTTGACTATACGTCTACGACCATTGGTATCTCTCCCTCAGTGACCATAAACGAACATGAGACTTCTCCTGTGGCAGCTCGGTTCTCTCTCACTCTCTCTTTTTGTCTTTGTATCATGTTAAGCATAGTCACTGTGCATGTAGTAGGCGTGTGGCTACTATACAGAGACTTAGGAGAACTTTTCTCTTAAGTATTAAAGAGGTGTAAATCCTAGTGGGCTTATTAGGTTCAACTGACCATTCAATTAGTATTAGGCTATGTGTGAGTTAGACACGGGACCTTATAGATCTAAATAGTCTAAACTCCAATAGGCCAATTACTCACAGTCATAAGTCTTGTCCATTAATATTGGGGCGCTCCACTATAGGCCCAATATTGCACTTTTAGACTAAATATTATATATTTTCTGTGAAGCTAATTAATACTTTAATTAATTTGATCCATTTAGCATATACTATCATGCACATATACCCCCAATGCAATGTCATATTAGTGAGATAAATGAAATTACTGTATTACTCCTCTACTATATATTTATCTTTGAGTTACCATTTTTTATCTAAGGGATAATAATTGACTATGGTATTTGAAACTGCCCATACAAACACAGTCAAATTCACAAAGTGAATAACTGGCACCTGATTTTTATTATCCAAGTCCTTGAAAAAACTCAAAATGACATTATATATATGGTGTCTAAATTATGAAGGGCATTCTTGCCAATTTATAAATCTTATCTTCCAAGATACTGAAGTTTGAACTATATAATCGGAACTAGTCTTTTAGTAAGTCAAAAAGATAAAACTCACGAAAGTAAATCCGACAATCACTAGGATTAAGGTAATCTTGTAATAGTGTTAGATTAGTGAAAGATAAAATATTGAGTTACGGCACTTAACCTCAAATTCTATTATCACTTGGTCCAGTTTAATATACTTGTAACTTTCTTATAGCATACTAGTATTTCAATCTGAGGTTAGATACTTTGATGATTGGAGACTTCATCAATCCCGTTGAAATAGACAATACTATATTCTATGACAAAATAAAGTATTCCATCTTTATTTACAGAATGTGAACTCTTTATTTAGACATAATGGAATAAAGAATTTAGTCTCCCATATGTGAATACTTTACACGAACAATTCTTTATTGCTTATTATTAGTCATAGAAACTTTTAGACGTTTGCATAATAGAAAATATAAACATCACATGTATATAATTAAGACATAATATAGAATTTATTGTCAACAAATTAGATAACACTTAAAACCAATAAACATTGTTTGAAATGTCATACAAAGAAACTACTTTCTGGGGTATATTCTCAATATATTCTAATAGCACGACCAAAATTTTATAAACCATAACCATAATTTTATATACTAAACTAAAAAAATCTCATGAACCAAAAACAAAACATACAAAAATAAGTATACCATATATCACAACAGATATCTTATATACCACGACTAAAATTTTATATACCAAAAGAAATTTCATGAATACAAATTTAAAAAAAAAAACTCAAAAAATAAGCATACTATATACCACAACAAATAATCCATACACCATGACCACAATTTTATATACCATAATAGAAAGCTTACATACCACAACCATAATTTTATATACTAAGCCAGAAAAACTTCATGAATCCAAAATAATGCCTACAAAAACAAGCATGTTGTGTACCGCACTAGATATCTTATATACTATGACGAAATTTTATATACCAAAAAATATTTCATGAACTAAAAACAATATCTCCAAAAATAAGTATACCATATATCACAACAAATATTCTATATACCACGATCAAAAGTTTATGTACTATAATAAAAATCTTATATACCACAACCAGAATTTTATATACCAAACAAAAAAAAAATCCAAAAACAAAAAATTACTAGAAAAGTTACATAAAACTATAGAAATCAATAATTATCACTAGCAAAACAAGATTAAAGCTATAATAGCAATATAATTTAGCAAGAAAATTCCTAAATACAAAACACAAATAAAATACATCTCCTCCATTCAACTCTCTCACCACCTCCCATAAGTAGTTGTTAATTTAAAGCCCTCACCAAAGCTAACCATGAACACTCAGTCCCCTTTCTTAAACCTCTTCTTCGCCTCCATGTATGCTAATTCATACCACAGGTTGCTCGCTGATGTGTTCTTGAACCGGTGCAACATCATCCTTGCCGATTCTATGCCATACAGGTTTAGATCCAGGTTTAACTTGATCCCTTGATCACCTCCTTTCCATCAATGTGGATACAGAAATAGATCAACCCTGGTATGGAAGTCGATCACTAGAGACTTTGTGTAATGAAT
Organism: Trema orientale; assembly: GCA_002914845.1. Taxonomy (NCBI): domain Eukaryota; kingdom Viridiplantae; phylum Streptophyta; class Magnoliopsida; order Rosales; family Cannabaceae; genus Trema; species Trema orientale. The sequence continues at coordinate 1,547,128 of JXTC01000010.1, forward strand.
TGAGGGCAAAACGAGAAGTCAGCTTAATTTTTAAAAGAATGAGGTATTTACCTATAAAATTTTAAAAGGGAACATCTACTTAAAACATTTTAAAAAATTGTATATATACGTAATTTTCCCTTAATTTTTGGGTCTAGATTTGAAGTGGGACCTTAGATGAAAGTCTGATTTGCCTATACCTTCGGCCGGCATAAGTGAATGGTTTCATCATTAAGGAGCTAGGCATTGCTCATCAATTTCCTAAACACCTGTTTACAAACCAGGTTATTGTATCTTCCCTCAAGCAGACTGGATCAAAGCCAATGTCGATGTGTATTAGCTTGTTGGAGCATTTTTATTAATAATAGTACTGGGTTTGCTAAGGTCATTTCCAACCAGGATCGCTATTTTGCAATAATCAAAACTTTAAAATACAACAATTTTGCTTTATATTTTTTTTCATCTCCAATCTATTACACCAAATACTACACACAAAAAATATATATTCTCTATCAAAAAAAAAAAATTTCTCTATACACAAAAAAATATATTCTCTCTAACTTTTATCTAAATCTCATTTTTACCATTAACTTTCTATAGGAATTAAATATTTAGAGGGGGATATTTTTGAAAATTGAATAGAAAAAAAGAAAATCGCGTTGTACGCCATTTGCTACAGTGCCACGCCATGAATGGTATAGTATCGTAGTTCCCCCTGCATTTTGCCTTAAGATTTGCAATTCAGTTGGAGGGCTAGGCCTACTCCATTTTTAGCAAAAATGGCATTTTGTCATATGTTCTCCATTTTTAGCAAAAATGGCATTTTGTCATATGTTTGGAGATGGCCTAAGAGCCGCTATAGTACTATCTTGGAAAAGTTTGTGCTTATGAGGCAAAATTGTGGGGTGTCATAATGCATCATGGCAATTCGCATTGCTAAACAGAAGGGATTGAAGCTTTAGACGTGGCTGGAAAGTGACTCCACATATGTCATAGGAAAACTCAAATCTTGATCCAATTGAGGTCCCTTGGAAGTAGGAATGCGTCCACAATCTTGCTAGTTCTCATTGAAGATTTGTCTTTTTTAGCTGTCGTTTATGTTTATAGGGGAGGTTAATATACGCATACATAGATTAGTAGCTCTTTTGGTTCTTTGCAAGCAAGATCAATAATGGTAGAATTCAGTTCCTCATTGTTTAAAAAATCTGGCTAATTGTGATGTGCAGGACTTCTTTACTATTGATTTTGGTTGTTTTATTGGTATTGTTGTAATTTTCGGAAATGTTGATCCTATATTCTTTTACACCAAATAAAATAATACTAACAGGAAGTCTGCCAGATCTTTCTAAGCAAATAATAAAGGTAATATTCATCCAAATTGCCTTACAAAAAGTTAAATTGTGCGTTGATTCAGATTTAGCATTGTGTATCATATTGTATTGTAATTTACTACTGTACAGATTATTATAAAAAGGAATGGATTAAAGAGAACCTTATTTTATATAATATTTGATTTAAAGAGAGACCTCTTTATTAAAGAATATAGACAAGCGTCCAAATCAACACAAACACATGACTCACGTCCTTTCCATTAAAAAAAAAAAAGGAAAAAAATATAATATAATAACAAAGAAAGGCATTCATCACTCATGCACTGATGCACTGAGTCCATGTGGAGAATCAGTATTTTAACCATTTCCCCTTTCTTTTAGGTAAATAAAACTTCAGCTAGAAAAAAAAAAAAAAAGAAAAAGAGAGAGAGATCACGTGAGATATATTTTACATCTTCTTGATTTTTTTTTTTAAAGAACGATTTTTTTTTCCCATTAGTTTGTTTTATAAATGACAATAAGATCATTTAGAACTATGGAGAAAAAGGAGAAAAAATTAGTATTATATTCGGAATTCTTTGGTAAGATGTAGAAATATTCCATGAATAATGAATGTTTCTTAGGCAAATTATATATGTGTATTAATGGAATTTTTCAAAATGGTAATATTTTCATCATATTTCATGTATCTACGTCTATATCGATCGTTTTTGGTGTAGTGGTGCAGTACATGTTCATAATCTTAGAAAGAGAATTCCATGTACGTATGCTTATATTGTTTTTGGTGTAGTACATGTTCATAACCTTAGAAATAGAAATTATAATTGTAAGTTTAGTCTGATTGGTACTTATATTCTACCTATCTATATGGTAGAGAGGGGAAAATACTTATATTCTACCTATCTATATGGTAGAGAGGGGAAAAAAGTAGTAAAGTGATAGAAAGAAAAATGTTTTTCATTTAGGTTGTTTAGTATTTAGGAAGGAAATAAAATATATATTGAGTGAAATTACAATTTGATTATTTTAAATACGTTATCTTATTTTAACAAATTAATAATTGTTTTATGAATAATGATAGAGATACACAAACTTTACATACATAAGTTAAACATAATGATATAGTGTGTATTTTTTACATCATGTCCATGATGTGATTTCACTTTAAAAATATATGGTGATTAAAAAGCATGTCACATTATTATGTATGATTCTTGTGTGTAAATTATGTGTGTCTCTCTAGTATTACTCTTTCCGTTATAATCTTCTATCCAATTTGGAGAGTATATAATTTGGTGAGGCCAATACTTTTTTCTTTCTTCTCCTTTTTATCTGTCACTTCATTTTTTCTCATACCAAATAACATATTTATTACTTTTCTCCACTTTTACCTCAAACTTTTTCTTTCATCTCCTCTTTCCCCTTTATTATTCCACCCTTAAAAAAAAAATTATAAATGACATTTAGAAAGGATGACCATTTTTATATTTAAAAAATTACACTTTTAGTATTATGTTTTAGAAAAGTTCTATGGAAAATGTCGTGTAAAAAATGCTTGAGATAGCGTTCAAACTAAAACCTCTAAAGGGGCATCATTTTGGTAGTGTTATTCGGCCAATACAATATTGCTCATCATCTTTTCTTCGTTCGCTCTTTTTTTAATTACATAGAGTGTATTGAGAACTGCTAGCAACAAACACATATGTTTCATCAAACAATATATTGAAACTTATGTATATTGTACTAGGTGTAACTAATGAGAAGGTTTTCGGTTAACCATTTTTTGTACTAGGTATTGAAAATTAACTAAAGCACCACCAATTTTTCAGTTCAGCTTCCTTTAGTCAGTTTTTACAATATAAAATGAATTAACATAACTTTAGGCCTCGTTTAGAATTTGGAATTTTGGAGAGAAAAAAAAATTCAAAGAATTCTAGTTTCTCTTGTTTGGATTGAAACAAAAAAGAATTGAAATTTTTTTCAAGAAAAACAAAAACTTCATTTGATGTTATTTTTTAGTATATAGAATGTTGATTCATTAACTAATAAAACTAAAAATGTGAAAATAAAATTCTATAAACTTTTAGAAAAATTATCTTCTCATTCTTTTTTTTCATGATTTTTTCCTTATAATTTCTTTTTTTTTCAAAATCTGGATGCCAAACAGAGTCTTTTAACTTTTTTTGGATGATTTGTTTTCTTCAGAAAAGGTTTGGATTCAATTGCATTTGGATGTGAAATATAAAAAATCAACTCCTGATTGTAAATTTTTGTGTCAGGTTGATTGGATTTGGATTTTGTCGGATTTAATTTTTGTCAATTCAAGTTCAGTTAGGTTTTTTTTTCCCTCTCCTTTGTCTCTTCTTGAAAGTCCTCAACATGTCTTAATCCTAATCATTTATGTTAGAGAAGTGGTTTAGCATAAACTGCATAAACTAAAATGTTGACCGGAAGATGGGACTTTCAGGCTATGGACTTGGTAGCCCTTTCCATACTCACAAGCCACAAATTAACTCCCTCCCAACTTCCCAAGCCCTTTAAAATTTCTTCAAATATGTGGAAACCTTTTATCATCATCCAACCACCTTTCGCCACGTCACTACTAGTGTTTTTCCTCTTTCTCAAGTTGAGTAATGTTATGGAGCACCAGTGGTGCCCAGCATCACAGTGACATGTATGTTTGTCACTGGATGATTTAATTAATAAACTGGGTCCTACATAGGCCCACTTAAATTATAATTATGATTAGCCAATAACAGACTAACACATCACTGTGGTGCCCAGCACCACAGGTGCTCTATAACATTATTCTTTCAAGTTGCTTTCTCATCTCTGATTCTGCGTGGTCGCACCACAGGCCACAGGGTAACCCTAACCCCACCTCGGTTCCACTAGCTGTGATCCTAAAACTGCCAGGCTGGCAACCCCCTAAGAATCCAACGTGGGGATCCGCTGGCTGATTCTTTTGTGCCCATACAGCAATCAACGGCCCAGATTTGTCCATTAATATATTGTCGTTTTTCACACAGATTCAGAAACTGTGGAAAAGAGAGTTTAGAGAGAGAGAGTCTCGGTCTCCCATCCAGTGCTGCCACTGCTCTTCTTGAGAGCGCAAGACCAAGACTTCTAAACCCCTCTTCCCATTGGTGTGGTGGTGGTGGTGGTGGCTTCACGAGTCATCCCCAAAGAGAGAGACTTTAAGAGAAAGAAAAGACCTTTCTTGGGTTGGATCGACCCGCATTGTGTTTGGTTAGTTCTATTCTTTCTCTTCGTTTATTTGTTTATTTATTTTTATTTTCCTTTTTTATTTTATTGCTTATTGTGCGGTCTCTAGATCTGGGTCTTTCTTGTTTTTGATTTTTTTTTTCGGCAAAATTATGGATTTTTGTGTTTTTTTTTGTTTGGATTTTGTTGTTTTTTGAAGTGGGTTTGGTTTTCAACGTTATGTGATTTTTTAATTTTCTTTTTAGTTCCAACCTTCAGAAGGATGAATGAAAGAAAACAATGAAATTTTAGCAATGGAATTCTCTGTTTGGTTGCTGAGAATCTGGTGTTGATTTTCCTTTCGATCTGTAAAATGCAGATATAATAAAGGATGAAAAGGGTCGCTTTCAAAATGAGCATTTTTCATGTTCCTACTCTAAATCTGAAAAAAAGGATCGAATGATGCTTTGTTTGTTTTTCGAATTTTTAGATGTTGTTATATTCTATTTAAAAATACTTGTTCAAAGTACGCTTTTCGATTAAGATATTTTCAAGTTTGAAGTTTTTAATTGTCACCATTCATTCATGCATTATGTGTATTTTTTCTGATTTTAATTTGTTGTTCTTCTCTACTTGATTAAAGATTAAAGACTTTTTCTGTGTAATGCTGTATTGTTTGATAACTTGGACTGACTTTTCATGTGGGACCAGTTCTATTGGAGAAAAGTCTCATAAATAAATAAAGCATCTAGAATCCAATTCTCCTTAGACCTTTTTGAATTTCTTCTCTCAGAAGCAACTTATTTGATTTACTTCTAAATTCTATTGCTTTTGGACTGTAACGTGAGACTTTTCTGTTTGATTGTATGTTTGAAATGGACACATGATTCCACTCCAAAAAAATAAAAAATAGAAACAAAAATGAAAAAACTCATGATTACTATATACATATTTATAGGATTTAAGAAGTTTTATAAGATTTGTAGAGTTGAAACAAGTTTGATTTTTTAGCTTTCACGACCCTTTTTGTTAGCTTGTTGAAACGTTGTAATTCTCAATATATAGTTCTATGAATTGATAAGAGTTTATAATTTTCTCTCATCCAGTTTGTCTATAGGTATAAAGATGGTGGCTCAGGAGTTTACCGTCGATTTGGATAAACCCCTTGTATTTCAGGTAATGGCGCAATTGAGAATTTTTTTTTTTTTTCATTTGAACAAAATATGTGGCAAGCATTGCTGTTTATATGTAATTATTTCACCTAAATTTCTTTAGAATCCTATTCTTAACATTGAATACGGAGTCCTCTTTCCAAGATTTTTATGGTCATGGATATGGATCGGAACAAAGCAGCCTTGTATGATTATTGAGGATTTTATTCTACTGTTGAGCTAAAGTCGTATACTTGCATTCTATTCAACCTATAGAATTGCTTTTTGGCAGTTTGTAGAGGAATTTACCCACCTCATTTGCGGCTTGTAAAGGAAGTTTGCCTTCTTTGGAATATGCATTTTGAAATTGATTTTTTTTTTCTGGTTCTTTTAACTATGAACACACTTCCTTTTCTCATCATCTTGTAGCTATCATATAGCTACGTTAAGTTTACTTAAGTTGATGTTTGTAGAGTGTTGTAAGTATCACTATTCAATTTCAATCTTAACAATATTTCACAGGTTGGCCATCTTGGAGATACTTATCAGGAATGGGTGCACCAACCTATTCCCACCAGGGAAAGCCCTCGATTTTTCGAAAGTGATTTTTGGGAGGTACTACATCTTTGTTTGAACTTAATTATAATATTCCTTTAAAGTCAGTAGTTAGTAACGGGACTCTGCACATGCTTATTGTAGTACTGTATATGTTCATTGCGTATTGATTAATTACTAGTTTGAAGTATGATTTTCTTGATATCAAATATTCCTTGACTTTGACTCATCCTTCTTGAAATAGTTCTTGACCAAGACGGTCTGGTGGGTAATTCCCCTTATTTGGCTGCCAGTTGTCTGCTGGTTCATCTCCATGTCTGTACAAATGGGCCATACATTTCCTGAGATAGTTCTCATGGTGGGATTGGGTATCTTCATTTGGACCTTGATCGAATACACATTGCATCGTTTCCTTTTCCACATCAAAACAAAGAGCTACTGGTTAGCTATTATGCTCTCTACTTTTCAATATTCACTTTATCTGCTTTATTTGAAAGTCTTTTGCAATGGTGTAACAATGTGATAATTATTGATTTCAGGGGAAACACCGCACATTATCTTCTCCATGGCTGTCATCATAAGCACCCCATGGATGGTTTGCGACTTGTTTTTCCTCCAACTGCAACTGCTATTCTATTGGTGCCAGTATGTATTTCTTCCTTCTTTCTTCCTTCTTTCTTCATGTTTGGCCTCTGAATCTGATGCCTATATTTGTTGCAAGGATGTAAATAATTTTACCGTTATCATGTCCTTTATTAGTTAGGTAGATTTTTCTCATTAATACAAAGCACCATATGATGTCATTGTTCGTTCCCCTATACCTGTTGAGGAACTTGATTACTAGGAACATCTCTATTATGTCATAAGCATCAATACATCATTCTACTCAATGAGAAATCTACTATGGTATATTTGTAACATGAGAAATCTAAATTTTATTGTCAATCCTTGGCAGTTCTGGAACGTGGTTAAGCTGTTTGCTACTCCTTCTACTACTCCTGCACTCGTTGGTGGCGGTTTATTGGGTTACGTAATGTATGATGTTACACATTACTACCTTCACCATGGTCAGCCATCGAAGGACACAATTCGACATCTTAAGGTGAGAACAGTGGACATTTCACAATGGCAGAAACTTTTATACATAAACACCTATTTTCTTTAGTCCTCATCACTGATTAGAAACTATGCAGCTTGCAATATTTCATCTGGTCCGAGTTGACTTATATTAACATCTTGTGTGTTCCATTTTTTTCCCTCTCAGAAATACCATTTGAATCATCACTTCCGTATTCAGAACAAAGGGTTTGGCATAACTTCATCAATGTGGGACAGGATATTTGGAACACTTCCTCAGACAAAAGCAGCTGAGAAAAGTAGATAAATTTTTTTGGCAAGGAAAGTAGCGTCGCTTAATTGGATATTATGGCCTATGAGTTGGGGTGAATTTAGTATATTTTCCTTCCTAAACATTCTTTATTCCATTTTGGTATCAATTAAATTTTAGTTTTGTAGTCTAAGATGGGGAATTCAGGATTTTATGTGTTATGGATAATGTTGGTGGATAGTATCAATTTTGTGGCGCCCTTTAGCAAATTTCTGTATAAATCAAATTCGTTTTCTATATAGTGCTTGTTTATGGAGGAAAATTCTCACACGTTGCCGCCTATACTACGTTAGAAGTTTGGTTCTTATATGCCTTTTCATTTGACTATTTCTATAAATTCTCGTCCATTCTTTTACAACTTCGTTTCATCAATATGTTGCGAGATACTAGTGACCAATTAAATCCGTTGTCTTACACTCTTAATGAATGATTAATAGAAAAGAGTAACTATAGGGACGACGTTTTTTATCAGGAAGGTGAGGAATACGAAGGATGGATAGACTACGAAATATAGGGAGTTGGGGATGGAGAGGATAGAAGGTCTGTTTCATGTCCTTTGGTACTGGAAGGAGAATTTAAAGGATGGATAAAGATTTAATACTGAAGTTATTGAATTGCCCGTTGTATGAAAAAAAGTGTTTGTCGATTTTTTTTGAGATAATTTTTGTTATTTGACCCTTCATTTTGTCATTCTTCTCCGAGTACTTCCTTCCTTGATTATTGTTACATTACAAGTAGACTTATATATGACTCAATTTATTTATTATAATCATCGCAGAATAACTTGTGGTGTTGGCACCAAGATTGCTATTCTTCTCCCTCATCCTTCCAAAGATGGAAGAGTTTAACATGATGGGCCTAGAGAGAGAGAGAGAAGTGGAGGGTTTGACAGAGTAACTCGTCATATAGTATTGGCACTAGCATTGCTATTCTTCTTCTTCCTCCATTCTTTCTACTCTCTCTCATCATTCTTCTCCCGCATTCTCTCTCCACTTCTCTCTCTCTTAGTCTTTCTTATCAAACCATGGATTTTGACTCTCCTTTCACCTCTCTCCATCCTATTCTGCCTAAGTGACAAAATATTCTTTTGGCTATTTTTGGTAAGAGTAAGGGAGAATAAAAAGGATAGAAAGCTTAGAAATGATGGAGTATGTGAAAGAACGAGAGGAGCGTGACAATCCCTTCAAATTATTTGGTAAGAATAATAAAAAGTATGAGAGCTGATAAGTATTTATTTTTTAGTATTATTTATATTATTTTTTTAGTAATTGTTTTTTAGGATAAGTTTTATCAATTCAAACTCCTTTTTGCTATAAAAACTTCCTTCTACCACTTATCCAATCCTTCCAAAATTGGAAGGATGAGTTTTGGTGGGCCGGAGGGAGCTATCCTCCCTCTAATTCTCCTTTCCCTCGTTCTTCTCTTCTACCATACCTCTCTCTTTACCCCTCTTTATCCCTCAAAATATAGAGACCTCTCTATCAAATATAGAGTAAAGTTGTGTCTGAAAAATCCGTCACATTGTTTATGAAAAAATGAACGTCCCTACTCTATAACATTACTTTATGGGGGATTATCAATGTTAACGCTCTTTTAATATATATGATGAAAAGAAAGACAACCTATAAACTATTTACAAAAGTAGGACTTTTATTGCCATATCCTTTAATGAATATTTCGGTTCCAAAATTACACCTGACTCTACCCTAGTAAGGGATGACAATATAACCTACGGTTATGGGTATCTATGGTTATCCAATTCAAACAGGACGAGAAAAAACTGCTCAAGCAGGAAAAATGACCGAGGCAAGGAATAATTGTACCGTTAATATGCAGGTATAGTGCGAGGACGGTATTAGCATAATCTGCACAATACCTACTTCGATATATATATCACATAAAAAAAATTATTATACATATCGATATATATATGGTTGCCAATCCAGTAGGTATTTTTTTTTTATACCTATGTGTAGGTATTTTTTTTTTTTTACCTATGTGTAAGTATTTTTTTTTAGCCGTTGGATCATCATCTAATGGTGATCCAACGGCTATAATCAAGTACATAAAAAGATGTGCATCATTAATGATATTTCTCTCTCCTACTTTTTATAATAAAAAAATGTGCAAAATTTTTTTTCATTGGCCCAATTGATACCTATGCATAGGTAAAAAAAAAAATACCTATTGGATTGGTGCCCTATATATATACACATTTAATTTTACACTATTTATATTCTTATATCTCCAGTAAAATAATGAATTTGGAGAGATATATGTACTTATATATTTAAATTTTAGAGTTTGAAAATTGTTAGTATATTGTTGTGTTTAATGTTTTATTGATTATGAAAAAGATTTAGTATTTTCATCTTAAACTTTTTAATATTTTATTATTATTATCAATAGGTAATAGGTAACCATGGTTTTTCCCGTTATTCGTTAGATAAAACATGTACTGTCCCCGCATCTAAAAGAATGGTTAATAGGGCATGTATGATATTGTGATTGGCTTTTGGAAATGAGGATGGTAATTGAAAAACCGTCTTCGATTCACCTCGTTCCCATTCCTAACCCTGGTAAAAAATTTTTGACTAAGTCGAAAAAGTCAAAAGTGACAGAGGCGGCCGACCATGTTTGACTAGGAGTCGAAAATTGTTCGAATACGGTCGAACGCCAGTTGAATATCGGTCGAAAATTTTCGACCGATAGCTTTAACCCAATCGAATTCTTCTACTATGGTCGAATGATGATTTAGCCCCAGTCGAAAATTTTTGACCGGGGTTGAAATTTTCTGGCCATCAATCGAAAAACGATTGGAATAACCAGAGATGCGGCTGAACAAATTTGGCCACTATCGAAATTTTTTTACTGCAGTCAAGCGGAGGTGCTGCCGTCGGGGTCGAGATCATGACCTACGATGGTGGCTGAAGTAATTCGAAGTTTATTGGAGAAATAGAGTATCCAAGTAATTTTATATTGTGACATGACAATTGTGGTTAGTTTTAAAAATATTAGTGAGTGAGTCTCATTTTTTATCACAAGGGTTAAATAGACCTCTAGATGTAAATTCCCCTTACTTTATTGGAAATAGGCTAAATAAAGAATTTCAAGGGGAAAAAAAAAATACCCAATCTCTTATGGAATCCCTTGATTGTAAAAGAAGAAAACGAAAAACGATAGAAAGGAACTAAAAGCATATATTGCTGCTAACCGTTACTATATTACTACTTTATTAAAGGTCAATTGACCCACCTGCGACTCTCCTCGGCATGTAGTTTACATGTTGTTTAGATGCTCATGTGTTTTTAATATTTGTTTTTAGTAATGCATGTGTTTTTAATATGGATTATGTGATTGGTGTCATAAGCATCCTCTTCTAGAAAAAAACACAATTACAAAAAGATAAAAATTAAAGTCCTCAGTAGTTTGGGTTATCTTTGAATTTGCCATCAAGTCATCAACTATATTAAATTGCAAAATGATACAATTTAGCTTTTCTTTTCTCTTTTATGTTTTTTTATTTTTTTATTTTTTTCATATTTTATTTGGATGAGATTTTAGAAATTAAAATTCACACATGAGGATTGAGGTCTAAAATCACTCACAATACACTCACACGCCCATTTTCAGCCTTTTAGGCAACCCTTTAATTATTCTTTCACACAAAGAGGAGGCTAATTGTATTTTCTTTCTCACTCTGTTTCACACTCGTTTGTCTCGTTGTTTAATTTGTGAATTACACTATATTTATGGTGGAGGAAGATGGAGCTAAAGCCCCATTCAATTTTATATTTTTTAAAAACAGTTATATGAGTTTATAAATTTTTAACATCAATTATATATATAAACAGCTAAGGTTGTCAATTCGTATTATCTTGTTGTATTTGAGTCAATACGACACAATTACAACATAATACGATAACACTTAATAAATACGATATGATTAATAAATGTGTTAAAAATCTAAACCTGAACACGACACGATTAATAAACATAATATACAACACGCCATGTATAATAACTTGTTTAATAAATGTGTTATGTATACGATTATGACCTATTTGATACGATTATCTAATATTGATACAATTACTTAAATTTAACATGATTATGTAATAGCTAATTCAAATATATATATGTAAATATGTTTTAATTTATCAAAATTAATTTAAAACATGGGATAGTATCACTTTTATATCTTTTATTTTGACATTTTATTCCATTTATACTTACATTAAAATGTTAATAAATGTGTTGAGTTATGTTGACACAAAAATGAATATTTAATTAAATGTCTTATATGTGTCATTTTCGAGTTAAGCGGATGGGCAACCGTTTATTATGTGCCGTATGTGTCAACCCAGAACACGAATACCCAAACTCATTTATTTTTGCTATTCTCAAGCCGTATCATGTAAAAAATTGCTGGCTCTATATAAACCTCCAACAAAAAGTCCTGCAAACTAGACAAATTATTTACAAAAGCACACACATAAAGTATAGAATTTTAGCCCGACAAAATAGACACGGTGTTATATTAATCCCACTAGATAAATTCTAGATCGTCCTGAACTATATTTCTTAATATTATTAAAATAATATAATTTACAGTTGAAGAAGGAAGTTGAAATATCATGACAATAAACAATAAAAAATAGGGTTAAATATAGCAATGGTTCTTGAATTATACTCATTGTATCACTTTGTCTATTGGATTTTTAACTTACATAGTAATGACTCCTGAATTATGCAATTGTTACAGCAATGACTCATTTGTCACACATTGTTAGTTTTTAATAGAAAATAGTCATGGACAGAGTGTATAATTGGGTATTATTTACTTTTATGAGTTGAAATCTCGTTTTTAATCATAATTACTAAATTGTGCACTTGATACATAGCTCATTTATGTTAAAAGTTTAGTAGTTTGTGAAAAAAAAAATGGTCATTGCTGCAATAATTGTATACGTCTTGGTAGTCTATTATCTAAGTTAAAAATTTATAATCTCATTCTTGATCATAGTTACCAAATTATGTGCTCTATAATGACTTATTTGTGTTAAATATTTAATAGTTTGTGACAAAAAGATCATTTGTTGAAATAATTACATAACTCATGAATTATTACTATGTAAATTAAAAATTCAGGGGACAAATTGATACAAGAGGTATAATTGAGGGCCATTAATATCATTAACCCTAAATAATAAACTTAAAATATGGATATTTCCATATTTGTCCCTAAAGAAAACAGTCGCTTCCTCCTGACACTTGCACAGTTGCACTTCCACACGGGCTTTTGTATGGGTTTACGGACCTCAAGCCCACTACCGACCACCAAGTCGGTTCGTCAGGACTCGGAACTCCGACCCAAATCCACTGTTAGTGACTACCCCGCTCAGTTTTAGCCTTCTGTGGTAAGGAACTCTAACCCGCATCGGGTCGGGTCGATCCAATCAATGATAACCACCCACCCAGTAGGGTTTTTCTCTCTATTCCCCATCTTAGACTTGACCCCCCTCTCTCTCTCTTCTCTCACGCTCTTCTTGTGTCCCCTGCTGTGAGTAGCTACTGCTGGTGTTCAAAAATAATAAGGCGGTGAGACTCGAGCCAGAGCCACCATTGGCTCCTTCCTCATAACCTCTCGCTCTCATACACATGGCGTGGACTATGGAAGCATCAACCAGATGAAGCTCTCCACTTGTTCATAAAACCCCTCGCGGTTATGGTGGCACGTTCTAAACCCCTTCCTCTGTATATTTGTTTGGTTCCCTGGAAACTGACTCGGAAAATTTCCAAGCTTTTCTTGTTTTCTGGTTCTCGAGTTTTGATTCTTTCTTCTCTTTTCTCAAACTCCAGCAATGGCGGCTGATGTACAAGTGAAGCTTGAGACTCCCGACACCTGCTGTGCTTCGGTGAACTCTTGATTTTGAATTTTGATTTTTTTTTTTAATTTGATTTGAGCTGCATTTGAATCTCATTTGTGCGAGTTCGGTTTTTTGGTTTGTATTCAGTGGAAGAACAAGTACTCGAAGCTCGAGGAGAAGCGGAATGCTCTTCGGCAAGCTGTGAAGCTCCTTGAACAGCAGATTGATAAGATTCAAGCGGAGAGTAACAAAGGTAGTCAACAATCTTGTTTGTTGTTTGGAATGTGTAGAATTCGGTTCGATTTCGATCACATTTTGGTCAAAATTAGGGCTTTTGGTGTTAAAGATGGTGGGAAAATGGTTAGTGAGAGATGATGAAACTTAAAAGTTTTGATTTTTTTTTTAAAATTTTAATATGTCCTTTTTTGGGTATTTGCAGTGTGTGAGAAAGAGCGGGCTAGAGCGGATTTGGAGAAAGAGGGGAAGGAGAAAGAGTGTGCTGCTAGACTAGTTTTGGAGAATGAAGTAGCTGCATTAAAAGCTGAGATTGTTTCTCTGAAGCAGGAAGGGGGTAAAGATATTCGGGATGAAAATGGCGAGGTGCAGCTTCTTCGAGCTCGTGTTTCTGAATTAGAGAAGGAAATCAATTGTCTAAAGCAGTTGGTTGAGAAAGAAAGGAAAAGGGCAGATTCAGAAAGAAAAAATGCGGAAGTGGAGAAGAAAAAAGCTGCTGAAGCAGATAAAGTGGTGGAAGGTGAGAGAAGTAAGGCTGAAAAAGAAAGGAATGTAGCAAAGTTGGAAAAAGAGAAAGCTGAGAAATATAGGACTCAGATTGAGGCACTGAGGAAGGAAGCTGATGAAGTGAAATCAAAGTTGGTTTCGGAGATGGTAAGACTTGAAGAGGCGAACAAAAAGCTTGAAGGAGAAAGACAGAAGGTGGTCAAGGAGAAGAAACGTGCTGAATCTGAAAAGGCTAAAGCAGATGAGCAAAGGAAGCTTGTAGAAGCTAATAGAAAGAGGATAGTGGACGGGAAAATTCATGGTGAAAATTTGTCTCGACAATTGGAAGAGACTAAACGGAAAATTGATGAATTACAGAAAGAGACACATGAACTTAAGTCTTCTAGTGGCCAACTTGATGTTAATATAAGTACTGAAGATAAGGCTTTAATAAGAGAATCCCATGAATCAAAATTAGTGTTGGAACTTTCTTCACTACTTGAGGAAGCAAACAAAAGTTTTCAGTTGGAGAAACAGAAGGCATCTATGGAGAAAGAACGGGCTGATAGGGAGAGGTTGAATGCAGAACAGCAGAAAAAGCTTGCAGAAGTGAATTGGAAGACAGCAGTGGAAGAAAAGTCTCGTGCTGATCAGTCATGTAAGCGGTTAGAAGAAGAGAAACAAAAGATCCATGAATTAGAAAAGCAGATACACAAACTTTGCTCCAATAAAAAATCATTTGAGTCATCTGCTGTTTCTACCGCTGAAAGTAGGGAACTGAAATTTTTGAAGGAACAAGTCCAGTTTCAGAAAATGAAGAGCAAACATGCTAAACGAGAAGTCAAGCTGGAAAGAAGTCGTAATTGTATACTGGAACATGAACTAGGTCGCATAAAGTTGGATTTCGATCTGTTCTCATCTCGCCTGGACATGCTACATAAGTCTTTCTCACCTATGAAAGGTGTAGATGGCCTAGAGAAGGTTGGCTTTCTATCTCTTTATCTTTTAAGCATTGTGTTTTGTCTCTAATTGGAATATTCTTGCTTGTTTTGGTTGTTGTCTTCATATTTTCTTTGAAACATGACCGTAAGTTCTGGTCCTGGGTTTGTTTCTTTGCTTCTGCTTGAATATTCAACGGTGTGGATGATGAAGTTGAATCTTATTATCCGATGAATATTTAGTATATAGGAGCCTGTGGCTGCGGATATAGAAGAAATTGCTCCTCATACAACTTTGAATTCGTTAAAAGTCTTAGATAATTAGCAGAAGAACACAATAATAAGGTTTTCAGGTTATCAGGTGACTGAATTTGTTGATATGTTGTTTAAGGTTCCCGTTCCCTTACCTTTTTAATGTTACAAATTCAAAGAATAGCATAAAATTATGGGGATTTTTTTTTCCTTTGTTTTTCATAGTGGTCTTGCTTATCTAGCATGTTTAGAATACTGTAATTTTGATGCAAATAACATACTATTTCACTAACATTTATATTGCTTGAATTATTACTACTATGATCCCTATTATCCTTTTTGTTGGAAATTTCCACTTGTTTACTTGAAAGGTACTATAACTTGCATTATTTAGCTTGTCAAACCTTAAAGCCTTCACGTATTTTGTTTATAGTACTGTATTTTTGCCAATGTTATCAACCTCGGCACAACGTTTTGCTCCTGTTTGTTGACTAAATGATTCATTGACTGTGCAGACTGGAAATAACATAAATATGCCAAGATCAGGCTCAGAATCTTTTCAGATCTACCTACAAAATCATGATGAGCCTCTCAAACCTAGCTTCCCAGCCATGGATCCCTCTGGTATTGTCCAGCAAACCTTACCATACTCTGCACGCTTGTGTCCTGTGCCTGGGGCAAATTTTGTTGAACCTATTGCAGGTATTGATTCTAAATTGGAGTCTCTTGGAGGCTCTACCAGAAAAATGTTAAAGAGTTCTGCTATAAATTCCAATACAACATCTTTTTCTGATGGACAATTGGTCGGCTCACAGGATAAGAGTGCGTTTTCTGTTACGACATCGACAAAATTGGTTGAAGAGCATGCACAACCAATCCTTTCCGACTTATCTGAAGTTACCAAAATTAAGTCCAGTGAAAATCTTGCTGTTGTTGCTGAAAACAATGTTCGAAATCCTGTTAACAATGAGAATGTTGGAGGAGTTCCTGTGCATAGGAGGAAGAGGAAGAGGAAGAGGATACTTGAAACAGTTGAAACGATTGAAAACTTATACTTTGAGGAGAAGAAGCTGCATCTACAATTAGAAGAGAAGTTATCTGTTTTGCATGGTATGCTAAACAAGCAAGTGGACAATCCTTTCAGAAAAGGACAATCACCACCTAGTTTCGCTGGCAATTCATTTGCAAAGCATGATAGACATAACAAGAAGAGAAAAACCTCTTTTCAAAAGAAAGTGGTACTGCAGCATGCTTGTGATAGTGCTGAGCGAAAGAAGAGAGATGTAGTTGAAACTGAAGTCCGTGGAAATGCAAATTTCTGCAAAAACGGCTCTCTAACTGGCATTGATCGGATGGAATCTTTTGGAGCAAAGGTTGAAGGAATAAGTGGTTCTGTTAAAAGTGACTTTGAAGCTGTGGCAGGTTTTGAGGAACTAGCTAATGGTGATTACATGAATTTACTAAACTTGGATAATGCTGCTGATGAGGAATGTTACAGATTAGCAATGGAGATGCCTCTATCCCCTATACTTCATGAGATTGAGATGCAGTTTTCTGATGCACTTAATGTGGACAATTCTATACCCTTAGCCAATGAAACCTTTTGTGAAGGATTCTCAAGCAAAGAAAAAGAAATGTTACCATCACACGGAGTTGATACCATTAATTTGGCGAATGGTTTCAGTAAGTCAAAGTCTGATGGCTCTGCTACTTCGACTAACTCAGTAATGCATAACGGTGAAAACCATGTTGATGCTCTAGGCATGCTAAGGAATGATTGGCATGCTAGTAAAGTGGAAAAAGCTTCTAATTGCCTGAGTAGTGACTTTCTTCTGGAGGTGGAAATGACTACTCCAACTATTTTACAAGATGAGAAGTCTAAGTTTCGGTTTGGAGGTGAACTTGGATTTTCTAGCAAAAATATTTTAGAACGATGTATTTTGTCTAATATAGAGGATGGAAGCAGCATATCTAGGATACAGTATGCAATCAGAACTTGTATGGGACAGTGCTCTTTGGCTACTCAAACAGGGTGGATGATGCGTGAGATTCTACTTGCTGTTAAAATGGAAGAAAAGCTTTTAGCCAAGTAAGTGAGAGATGCTTTTGAAGATGGTTTAGTTGATTTTTTGACGTTGCATAGTGTTTTTTATTTTTTATTTATTTATATTTAATTTTATTTTAATTTTAATTTTTTTTTATTTATTTTTTTGACTCTCCATCTTAGATGCTTATTATCCCTCTACCCCTTTCTCTTTTCATTTGCTCATTTTCTTCTTAGCAAATTCTTTTGTTTTTGTTACTGAATCTTGCTTCTCTACTATTCATATGCATGGAAAATTAGATTGTAGGTTTTTTTTTCTGTGTTTTGCTGGAATTTTTGATGACTTATTTTCCTTTGTCTGACTTGTTTCAGGGAGAAGGTTTGTGCTCTCTTTTCGTTGTTGATGATTAATTTTTCTGTGACTGCTTCCGGTATATTTGGGGACTTCTTAAATTGGGCATCCACCCCCTGCTTGGATTCTTATGCTGGGCATGTACTCTCAGGTCTGCTATTTTCAATCTTATGTTGTATAATTATTCTCTGTGGTTCATGCGTGATTTGGTTTTTAACTACAAGTTTGTTATTAACTTTCCTTGATTTTTTTTGCAGTGATGTCTGATGTGGAGATAAGAAGGTTGTTTGCAGAACTAGGTTGTTTAGATGAACTGCTTAATCTACTTGAGAATTTCCTAACGGATGGATGTGTTAAGGTGTTCAAAGATCTCTCTTTTGGCATCCCAGTTGAGTGTGATTCAAGAGTTCTTGATGACACAAATATATCATTGTCCCTTATACCAGCGTCAGCAGAACACTTGGTAGCAGGGAGCATTATATTGGCATCCATTTGTGCAGCACTTGACCGCATGGGCTTTATATGTGAAACATCATACAGCATTTTACGGGCTCATAGATTCAGCAATTCAATGATACTTAATATTCTCCATATTTTTGCTTATTTGGGTGGAGACCGGTTTTTCAATTCGAGCGGTTATGGCTTGTTGATGACTGTACTGAAATCTATAGTTAGGAATCTTGAGGGACTAAGTACATCAGGTGCTTCTGTTACTTGTTTTTCACTCGTGAATGATACTCAATCTGCAGTCTGTCCATGTATCATGTGCCCATTTTCGGTGGATGCTATGTCTGTGGATACTGTGACGTCTCTTCTTTTAGAAAAGCTTAAGACTAATGACATATTGGATACCAAGTGTGATACATCTGGTAACCAATCAGATCCAGTCAGCACTGTGACTTTGTCTAGTCTCAATGATCTTCTAGCATTGATGGAGCTGGTAGCATACCACATGGTATGGTTTAATTCTTTTCATCTTTATTGTTGATACGATATAATTAAATTCTTACTCTGGTATGCTGGTTGGTGTTTTGCTTGAATACGTATCTGACAATGCTTCTTTTTTTTTTTTCCCTTAATTCTTATGATTGTTAAGTTAAGCATTGATATTTGATTTCAACATCGAGAATACTAAATTTTTTTCAAAAATTTAGGATTTATACATTATTTCAACTATGAAAATATTTAGATTTTATAAAAATTTAATTAGCATGATTTATATTGTTGATAGATTTTACAATTTACTGAGAGTTGATTTTTGGAAATTAATTGAAAATAAGAGATTTAAATGGTTCATTTGTTTGATATTAGTAAATTCGACCTTAAATGGTAGCTTTGATACGCTTTTGATCTTTGTCTGAGTTTTCTTGAGGGTAGCTTATTTTAATATAACCACCTTGAACATTGAAGGCAAATGTTATCACTCTTACAAGTGTTGATTTCTATTATTGTTATTCTGACCTACTTTCTTGTTTCTCTGATAATGTAGGGCTGGGAGTGGACTTGTCTCAAAATTGTTCCTCAGCTGGTAAAATCATTGGACTCATGTGTCTTTAAGAAGTCAACTTCAGGAGTTGTTATTCTCCTTGGTCAACTTGGGAGGTATGTTTGCGTTATAGTGTCATTATATGTTTTTGATTTGACGTTGATCAGTTGTCTGGTATGGTTGCTATTTGCTAGCCTTTAAAATTTAGGAAAGTTCACTGTCTCTAGCCTTCATTACCTGTTTAGCTATAGCATAATTTCTCCCTCTTAAGAACAGGACGCTAACTTCATTGATTCTTTCTTCTATGTGTTCAATTCATTTTTCTCAAAACCTGAGCCATTACAATTTCACAAACTCTTTTGCTTTAGTTTTCCAATAAGTTGATTTGGCTTATCGTCTGCTTGTTCACCATCCATTTAACTTTATTGGTTGTTCTTGTGGCCATTCTGTTAGCGGTTTATGTTGCTATTCTGTTAGAGTTTCCTGCTTGCTGTTTTGTTAATTGTGTTTGCTGTGTAGAAGTTTCTATTGACGAATTTGGTTTTAACTGGTAGACTGTATTGCTGATAAATATTCTATTAATTGCTTTTTGTTCATGCCATTACTCTTTTACTCTTCTGGTTTTGATCAATGCAATTCTGTTCAGTATTCAAGATACTGATATCAGAAGGTCAACATTTTGTTTTTGAATTTCATATTTTAAATATCTAGAGTTGTCATGGGGGATATTTGGGTTTTGACGAAGTTTGAGAAGGCTTGGTTTTGGTTCAAATTCAAAGGAAGATAAGATACAATAACAAATCTTGGGAAAAAAATGTCAAGCCTCAGATGAGGACTATATTGAGTTTAGGACACATAATTGGCAAAGAACAATCTATTTGTTTTCCACTGGTTGGTTATAATGCACTGTAATCCATGGACTATAAAACCATTCTAGGTCTTTAAATAGCTATTGTTTTAGGCTGTCCGTCGTGATTTAGGGATTGTTCCTTTATTTTTTTTTTTAATTTTTTTTTTTTCAGTTAAGGAGGGCCACTGGATTGTCAGGTGAGTATAATATGCACAGTACTATAGTTGTGTCAACCATGCGTCAATAAGACTGAAGAACATGAAAAAGGTTCATACAAAGCTGTAATGGACAAGGGAAGGGGAAAAGGGGCTGCCAACTGGTGACAGCTGGGGTTTGCTTGTGCACTACTACTGTGTATTTTGGTTTAATCTCTAGGTTTTTTTGTACCTATACTACTGCTGCGGTTTGATGTTCTTACTGAAGTTTCAGTTAAGTATGCCTTGAAAGGCAGAACGTAAAAGAAGAGAGATTTTACTTAGGAAAATGTGATGATGACTTGGTAAATTTCTTTAGATTAGAGACTGAATATGAGTACGTTGTGGTCGTGTTTTACTACTGCACATCTCGTTGTAGCTGAGATTAGTTTTGTCTCTTTGTATGTGTACTAAGCTTGTGTTAGAAGTCTAATTTTATCAGTAGATAAAGCTTTGTTGTGCGGAGGCACTTTTGGGGCATACTATTTGAAAATGTTAAGATCCATTCTACTACGTGCTTGGGTTTTGTGTGCACATACGTACTTTTTTCAGGAGAGTGTCTTCCATTCTTAAATTGGGTAATGTTCATACAAAATGGTGCTTTTTATTTGGTTTACTAAAATATGTGTTCTAATGTAGGCTTGGTTTGGAGGCTTTTGGATTTGAAGATAAAGGAGTAGAACAATTAAGATGTGATTTGTCCACATTTTTCCGTTGTGGCATCAACATGAAGGCAAGTCTACCTATTCAAATTGCAACAGTTACTGCCTCATTAGGCCTTCTCTCTGTTGATTTTGAGACAATAATCCAAACCAAAGAAAAGCTTCCGGCTATTGCAAGTGAGTCTGTCCTGGTTGATTTGATAAGGGAATGGTTCTTATCGCTGAGCATGAAGCAACAAGAGTTGTCCTTCAGCATTTTACGGACGGCTGTTGTAAATAAGTAGTGGTATACTTGCGTTATTGTGAAAGCTAAACCTGGTAAACCCGCATGGGTCTTTTAAGGCGGATGAGGCATATTATTCATGTGAATCATGGGATAATTCAGTCAATTTTCTCCTTTTGGTAGCTCCTAGATGTTGAAGACCTTGATTGAGGATATTTTTGACAGCTCTGGGGATTTTTTTTAAATATAATTTAAATAATTTAGCTTGCCCCATTGTTCGAGGGACTTTTAAATGTTGACTCTAATATC
Source organism: Trema orientale (assembly GCA_002914845.1). Lineage (NCBI taxonomy): Eukaryota > Viridiplantae > Streptophyta > Magnoliopsida > Rosales > Cannabaceae > Trema > Trema orientale. Next base: position 1,568,635 of record JXTC01000010.1, read on the forward strand.
TGAGGTTGCATAAATTGCAGGCTCATCTTGTTTCCCAGTTTTGTAAGTTATTGCCAGACTGGTTATAATATCAGGGAAACAGTTGGTAAAAGTCTTGGTATTATTATGAATTTTTCAGCAGCATATATAGACTATAGTTGGATTGTGCTGTTCACGTTGATCGGAAAAGTTCATCAAGAATTGGGTTCTATTTGGTTTGCAGCTGGGTGGCTGTCATCTCAGTATCCATGAACTTGTCTATTAAAGTTGGGGTGGTGACTTGTAAGAGAGCTCATTTTTCGTTCCTTATAGTGTAGACTCCAGTCTGAGTTCACTGGAAGAGATGCCAACAATGTTTCTCGGCAATGAACTGATCGATTGGCCTTGTTGACTGAAGGCTGGAAATCGTTTGTCCTGCTATGACCAATTTCGACTGGCTTCACAGATTTCAGATAGATTTCAAAATTCTGAGCTCAGATGGGCTGTGTTCTAGTGGCTGGGTGAACAACTGATTGGTTAATCTCAACTTTGTGAGTTCGAGAAACAATGACTGATTGTAAATAAAGAAGAAACTTTTAAATATTATTTCGAGTAATTTTGTTTTCCTTTTCGTTTTAGATGTGTTGTAGTGAAGATGTCGAAATCGGTGGTTTGAGTACAGTCATGGTATAAAATATATGTATTCATTGCTGAAAGTAGTGCAGGTGGCATCTTTAAAAACTTCGCTTTGTATATTTCGGAAGACTTGAGCATGCGCATATAGGTAAACAGTAAACCTATTGTTGCATATAGATTCAGAAGGTTGAAAGGCCATGCAAAATAAATCATTTTGCGTGGTTCCCTTACTAGGAATCATACTCTACGGAACTTCTAGCAATGTTAGTATGTTATAAATGGGTAATATATAATTCTATGGTGTGTATATGTGTGTATATATATGACGTAGGTGAAGCGTACAAGTGAATTGAGTACTCAATTTTTTGATTAACTGGCCCAGAAGCGTAATGTAAAAGATTCGGTATATAATTCCTCGGAGATGGCTCTTTCAGATTAGGCCTTTAGCCTTTAATAATGCGTGGTGGACTGGTGGTTGGATGAATATATTAAAGCAAGATAATTTAAGTTCCTGGTTCATATGTCGAGTCTATGGTATCTGCATGTTACAAACTAATAGATATGTGCTACTTATTGCTAAGAATCCCACGCACTCTATGATACGGTAACATGCTGTAAGTCCTTCAGAGCCAAAAAAAAAAAATATATATTGCAAGTCCATTTTGTGCTTTTCCTATTTAGCGTCGCGAGATAGCATTTTAAATTGGTCTGGTATGCAATTGCGATTAACTTGTATATAATTTTATGAATCTGCAAACTGACACCACCATGCTGTGGCTAGAATCCCCTCACATTAGAAAGTCTACTTTTCGTAGCATTTGTTCGTCATCTAAAAGATGTATGTGTATATATGGTGCTATGTACAGTGTGCTTTTCATTCTACATCGATAGGGAAATTAATATTGACCGTCATATATTTAGGTCTAACTATCAATATTGGCTAACCTATGGAGCGGATTTAAAGTATTCCTACAATAATTACTACCTCTATAATGCAACAAGAGGAACAAAAAACCGGTACGTGATTATGACTGTGCTTCTCATATTAGCAAAAGATCTAAAACAGCTATTTGTACATGAAATCCATACTAGAAAACTTGTCTTTGTTCCTAGCCAAAATCTTCTGCAATTATATTCTCATCATATCAATGCTGGAAGGGTGGAATGCTCTGTTCATTTCTGAAGAAGTTATCAGGATCCACCTTGCTCTTCACTTTTATCAGTCTCTCGAAGTTACCCTTGAAGTACTTCGTACCCCAAACACTTGCTTCTTCGAAGCTTGTCTTTCCCAGTCTATTATTTGTCCCCAAATCAAGGTCCCTATAGTTGACATAAGCAGCCCTAGGAGAGCTTGAAACATATGGCCTCATGTACCAATATAGCATTCTAATCCATCTTACATGCTTCTTTGACTCCTCAATTCCATCCTTGTCCCACTTCACTAAGTACTGTATATTGTATAGATTCCCTTTCCTGTGAGGGAATGGAGCTTCTGATTCCGGAATCTCATTCATCTTGCCCCCCAAAGGATCCATTATAATGCAAACAAACTGGTCTTCTTCCAAAAGCCTTTCCCAAATCCCTTTCAGTCCAGACTCAGGTATAGGTTGCTTCACAAAGTCTGACTTGGCCTTGAATTTGCTCTTGTAAAGAGTCACCCTGTCAAGTAAGAGCTCTAGTGGCTGATCCTTTTGGTACCCAGCAAAGTACATGACTGACTGGATCCAGCCCATTTCAATACAATCTTGGGCCTGCAAGCCCAATTCAGGAAACCTCTCATTCATCAAAGGAATCAATTTATCTATTCTTCCAAGAAACAGTGAGTTGAAAGAAGCTTTGACTGTTTTCTGATTGCCACTGCCCACATCTTGGATAATGATTCTGATGAAAAGATCTTCAGGCAGTTGATCCACAATGTACTGCCACCTATGAACAAGCCAGCTGGCACCTTGTGAAACGGTTTTTGAAACTGTAAAGCCAGTCACTATAGGTGGGACGCGAACTAGCTTGATTTTCCAAGAGAGAACAATCCCAAAACTCCCCCCACCACCTCCTCTAATGGCCCAAAACAAGTCCTCTCCCATAGTTTTCCTGTCAAGAATTTTCCCATTTGGATCAACTAAGTAAGCATCTATGACATTATCAGCAGCCAAGCCAAACTTCCTCAACATGGTACCAAAGCCACCTCCACTAAAATGCCCTCCAATCCCCACACTCGGACAAATCCCAGCTGGGAATCCATGGATTTTACTTTCCTTGGCAATAGCATAATAAAGCTCTCCCAAAGTAGCTCCTGACTGAACCCAAGCTGTCTCATCTTCAAGATTCACATCAATGGATCTTAGGTTGATGAGATCTATGATTATGAATGGGATTTTGGAGAGATAAGACAGGCCTTCATAGTCGTGTCCGCCGCTTCGGACTCTGACTTGTAAACCATTCTTTCGGCTACATATTACAGCTGCTTGGATTTCAGACTCATGGAAAGGAGTGATAATGAGAAGAGGTCTAAGGGTTGTGGAGTTTAACCATCTTGGATTCTGTTGGGAAGATTCTAAGAGGGATTGGTATAAAGGAGAGTCTGAGGAGTAGATGATTTGGACATTTCTAGTTAAGGCTCTAAATTGGGTTGACATGCAAAGCACGAAATTTTGCTGGACAGGAGTAGAGTTTGCCCATGTGAAGAAGATAAGTGAAAAGAAAAGGAAAGAGACCAGTGGAGAAGTGAGGCTCATAGTTGCCAGTTTATGTCTAAGAAGTAGGTAATTAAGTTTAAAGATTAACTTTGAATAAATAGTTCAGACTGGTTTATGACTTTGTGTATAGTGGAATCGAATATATGAACAGAAGATTCTTTAGTCGGCTCCGTTATAATTCTTTAGATCAGCTTATTTTGATATATACAAACAATTTTGCGAAATGTAGCGATGATTCCAATGGACAGACAAGGGTATGTATCTATCAAAATAAACCATTTTTGTCTTTCTATACCTCAGTTGATCGGCAACTTAGACTTTAATATCTTTCTTGTTGGGAGCTAGTTACGTGGGAAAGGCATGTGTCAAGTTCAATTCTTCTTTTATCATAATACATAATTATAGAAGTTGAGTATGAAAGGGAACATGTATATAGTGCGGAAAAAAAAAAAAACGTTAACGTACGATCGATAAATATATGGACGAGGATGATAATGACTTATTAATTATAAGAGACTTTAATATTCTTACATATATTGCATGCATGGAAAGAACGTGTCCAAATGCATAATGAGCTAAACTTGCCACCTTATAAGAGCTACCGATGAAAATAATTTAATTAAGTCTCTCTCGTTTTCTGGATACCAAAAAAAATGGCCGACTTTCATGTCGTGATTCTGGATTAGTCGGCAGTATTTGTTGATCAATACGTAATGCTGAAACTCTTGAAAGATTTATTTGGTTGCCACGTCAATTTGTGTACACAGGAATGTAATATCCATTTGGCTGCTTACTCTTTACTAGTCTTTCTTTATGTTTTATGGACCTACCAAAGGCTGGTGCCCAATTCTTGCTATTTGTTATAGGTAAATTATCTCTTAAACGCTAAATAAAAATTGCTTTTGTTTTCTCCTTTATAAGTATCTCTCTCTCTCTCTCTCTCTCTATCTCTCTCTCTCTCTCTAATTGTTGCTTAGGAACTGTTCACTCCTTGCATTTTAATCAGTATTAACATTTTACGTGTTTTCTCAGCTCATATATGGCTAATATTATTATTGAGTTAGTGAGGATGACAAAGATAGTCTCTATAATTTAACTAATATTATAAGTTGGATGAATGCTTAGGTAGTATATCATGACCATGGCGAACTTCTGATCAAGTGAATTTATTTGTAAGAGGTCAAATAACGCTAATATGTAGATAATTGTCATGAAACTTACATGGATTTTCAGATTCATCATTTTTATGGTTTTCTCGATATTCCTCAAAGTTCATTGTAATAGTAACATGTGATCATAATGTTGGCGTTTGAATGCATTTGGTACATTAAGTGAAGAAGATATGGCCAAAATGTGTACAAACTCTGTGAATTGATTTGGTTTAAATCATGTATTAAAGTTTGGAAAAAATGCGTATTACCACATATGAGCACCGTATTATACATGGCAATAATATGAGAAATCGGTAGAAGGGTTGATGAGCCTAAACCTAAAAATAGAACCTTAATTCTCTTCAATTCTCCATCCCAGAGCGAGTGAAAATACCAAAAGTGAGAGTGAAACTGTGAGAGTTTTTATTTTGAAAGTTAAGGAGAAAATTCTCTTAGGTGTATTCAGGATTATTGGGTAGAAGAGAAAAAGCTGTATGATTGTAAAGCTTTTTCATATAGTAGAAGTCTTTTATGAGGGTCATAGTTTTTTCTCCAATTTTGGAGTTTTTCCACGTTAAATTCTTGTGTTGTGCTTATTGATCTTATTTATGTTTTAATTTTTCTGTTTTTCTTGACATTTCTTTTAAGTAGCATGTCACGTCCCACTCCCAAGGACGTACGCCGCATGCCTATAAAGCAAAGCCCCATAGGTATGCAAGGCATCTTTCTATAAACCAATATAATTAAGAATATTTAGTCTCTAATAAACACTAATGTATAATATAAAATCCAACAACTCTTATAAAGTCTCCAAATATTCAAAATAAATACTATATAGTAGAAACTATAATCTAATAAATTCAAGATGATCAACCTTACGAGACTTTACATTTTCTCAATCAAGATGAAGAAATTCCTCTCTTTGAACCATGCTCCTCAATTATTACCGAATAAGTTCTCCCTTAGTTATACCTCTTAACTGACGATCTTTAAAACCTGGGAGGGAAAAATAAAAAGGTGAGCTAGAAGCCCAGTAAGTAACTAGTAACCTTAACTAGCTGGATCAATCATATGTAAACCAAAATTATTAACAAATATTTTTCAGAACAAATTTGGTTTCAGAAATCAATACTTTGAAAATATTCAAATCAAGTCATTTAATAAATAATTTAACAAAAAGAAGTAATAAGTTTCTAAATATGTCTTTTCGAATATCTTTTTAGTCAATAATAATTTCAATATATTTCTCTCCAGTTTTTGGCGACTATGGCCACACTTAACCCCTATGACTAGGTCCGAATTTGTCACAAATAATCTCTGTAGCCGAGTCCGAATCAGCCACAAATAACCTCTGTAGCCGGGTACGAATCACGAATCTATTACATTTAACCCTGCAGCTAGGTCAATACTGTCCACATATAACCCCTGTGGATTGAGTCCATGTGCATAGTCACTGAAGAGAGTTTCAAAATACTTATTTACAATGACGAATCATAAACTATTTCACTTTCATCTCATTATAACATTGTACTCATTCCAAAACAATTTTCTTGTAATCATGTTCAATAGTAATTCATATACTTGATCCATAATTTGATATAAAATATAGAATCATACTATTTTTCACAAAAACTATATTATTTCAATAAAACAGATTTCTTTCAATAAATAGTCTTATTATTAAAATCTATTTTTACTTGAAATCATATTTTAAAGAAAATACATTGTAAACATGATTCTATTAGAAATAATAAAATAATAAAACATTAAGCTTTTGGACGATAAAAACTACTAGAATAGATCAAAGGTTACTTACCTCGTTTCCTTTGTCTATTTAACCAAAATAATCAATATAACCTCTCAAACACCCATTATCATACAAATCATATATAAGTATAACAACAATAAAATCATACTCTAATTACACTAAAAGTATTGACTACTTGCCGCCTATGCATCTTCTATAATCAACTACATAGTAATTCCCAATAGTGTCAATTTCTTACTAGAATTACTAAACTTAGAGTACATGTTCTATAAGTCATGGGGTCCTAAAAGTACTAAGAATGTGACTATAAGGTCCATAGGTAAGCCTCATACAGCCAGATAAGCTGCAGCCACGTTTCGCCCAAAGTACCCAAAGTTTCATATTTTTTCCAGATTCATAGTACTTACTTCAATTGGCTATAACTCTCTGGTTATAAGTCCTCTTTAACAAATTTTATACCGTTAGAAAGATAATTCGATAAGCTTTCCAATTATATCAAATATGACCTAATCAAACTAGTAAAAATTCTTGAGAAGCTAGTCAGAACCTCTGTTGTGTTTTTACATCTTAGCCAAAAACTCAAAAATTCATAACTTTCTATTTACGCAACCAAATCACTCAAAATTTGTCTTGTTTAAATCCTAATATTAATAGGTTTTATATTCTATCATATTTATCCTAATATTTCATAAATTATATATATGAAAAAATTAAAACCCTAACCCTAGATATGGAATCCCAATCCCCAAAATCAAACTAAGACATAAAACTTAATTGGTTAAGAGTTTATTACCTTAGGAGTGAGTCTTAATAATTAATGATAATGGTCTTTTCGTCTTCTTCTTAGACGTGCATAGCTTTCTCTCTCTCTCTCTCTCTCTCTCTTTTTTCTCTCTATAGAGCGTACGTATAAACTGAGCAGGTTATTAGTCTTAGGGTTTCTTAAAGGATCTCTAATAGAATTACTAATGTGTCCTCAAATAATATCTATTAATCAAGGGCACTTTTGTCTTTTCTTTTATCCTTATACTATTTATATTATATAAATAAATCCCCCCTTTTTTTTATGTGTATGGGTCGTCACATAGCCTCTTGGACATAGTGAATCTAGGTGGTCTGATTCCTAATAATAGGTATCAGATTGGCAGGTTGCAGCAAGTTACAACAAGTTCTTCAGTATACTAAAGCTTGGTGGTAGTTTAAGAGGTTCTGTCAAAGGAGGCTGTATTCAAGTGGGAGCATTTGAACCCTTCAATTTTTTCTAAGAACTTTCTTAGTGGATTTCTTGAGCCAGAAGTGCAAAACGATATATCATGAATCAAATACCAATTTCAGCTTAATATTTTCACAAATAAGCTATTATAATAATTACTTTTGTATCCTAATCACGTCCTAATTACCTAAACAAGTAAGTTTTCTGTTAGTAAACCTCTTCATTGGCAATTTTTAAAAATTGAGAGGGAAAAATAGAATAGTAAGCTTAAGAGCCCAATAAGTAATCAATAACTTTAAATAGTTGGATCAAATAAATATAATTTAAAAAAGTTGAGTAATATTTTTTGTTGTAAAAATAATTACAAGTGTACGATATCGTAAATAAGTAATAAAGTAGTAAAGTATCATATATCATTCCCATAAAGACTATTGAATTACTGACTACCAAAATTATGTTAATCTTAACTTTATTTGAATTAAACAAGAAAAATTAAATTAAAAACTAAATGCAGTTAAATTAAAAAGAATGAAAATTAAATGAGAGTGAAAATTAAATGAGATTTTAATCAATGAAAATAAACCTAGGATTTTTGATTTCACCGTATCTAATCCACTCTAAATCATTTATCTCATCTAAAATTATTTTCCTAGCTGATAATTGAGATTCCCTAATTTATTCACTAATCTCTCCTGAATTCAAGCAAAAATACCCTTAATTACCAATCCACTATATTCCTATATGAATTAAACTAATTAAGAATCTATTACGATCTATGAAAACTCATATAGAAGCTATAGAAACCATGGAATTAGGTGAAATACACCCCTATAATAGTGAGTTTTAGAAAATACACCTATCTAAATAATTTTTAGATGAAATACGCCCCTCTTAAACCTTTTTTAAAAAATGGACATAAAAAGACTTATGTACCCTTAAGTCGAGGGCATTAGAAATGAGTGTTGAGAGCTAGAGAAGGTATCTAAAAACTTGATAAGGAAAAAAAAAGATATATTTGAGTATTTAGTACCAAATAGGGCTAGACATGATATTGAACTTGTTAGGAATTATTAGCCCAAGATTGACAACCCAAGAGGGGGGGTGAATTGGGTTTTAAAACTTTTACGAAAACTTTTCAACTATGTAAAACCATAGACCACTATTTTGAAATCTTCAAGCTAAATCAACATTAATAGCAAACATATAGCAATAATAGCAAGTATATTAAGCACACTAAATACCAAACACTTAATTAAATAGCTTGCAATAAGGTAAAGAGTGTAGGGATAGAGAAAGTGCAAACTCGGTTTTTATGAGGTTCGACAAATACGACGGTTTGCCTACGTCCCTGGCCCTCGGCGACTTGCTTTGAGCTTCCACTATTCGGATCAAGATTGTGGGCTTGACCGATCCTTTTACAAATGGAGTGAATTTTTCTTAGGCACACCCTAGCCTTTACAATAGTCTTGACTCCAGCTTTATCACTTGGATTGTTTTGACTCCAGTGCCAATCCTCACCTACACGGATTGTTTAGACAATGGTGCCAATCTCACAAACTCACGGATTGTTTAGACTCCGGTGACAACCTCACCTAAAACGGATTGTTTTGACTTCGGTGACAACCTCACCTAAAACGGATTGTTTTGACTCCGGTGGCAACCTCACCTATGCACGGGTTGTTTATGACTTCGGTGCTAACCACACCTCACACTCAATGGTTTTTCAAGATAAGAGTGAACACACTCACAAACTCTCCTTACGAGATAATGAATACAATTTTGGCTTAGGAGATTTGAGAACAATGCAATATAAATGCTCTAAGATTGGCTCAATATGATTTGAAAGTTAAAGTGAAGTAAAAGAG
>JXTC01000010.1:1579351-1625632 GCA_002914845.1 Trema orientale
ATAAAATAATTCAATTAATTATACATAGTGTTTGTCATGTAAAAACTATCAAGCATTTGCACAAATATAAGAGTTTAAGCAATATACATTGTGCAAGCAATTTGAATCATATATGAGCAATTTATATATCAATTAAATTTAGACATAAATAAATGAAATCATCCATACCATCCTTCCACAAGCTCTTCATCTTCTTTGTGTTGAGGTTGGACTTAATCATCATCTTTGATTTGTCTTTAAGCTCCAATTATTCAAGCTTAATATCATATGTACAACAATATCATCTATGCTTTTCTCCTTGGAGGAGTCATTAGTTTCATCAAATATCACATGCATAGATGATAATTCTATGAAAATAGAGTTATCTTGTGTGTTTTTAGTCTTAGGTTAGTTGCTTTAAAAGAATAAATTGTATAGTTTAGGTACCTTTCTTTACTTTATTTTAGTTTTTGGTGTTGCTGATGTTTAAGATCTAATCTAGTTAATATCTATCTTATTTTCCTTGATTTTTATTAGAATTGCTGAAATCTGGTCTTAAGCCCTGCGGAGATTAAATGGCAGTATCTTAGAAGGAAAGCTGAACTTAAGTCAAAACTGGAAGCAACTTTGCTGCAGCAGCACGCTAGAGCAATACTGAACAGCAGATTCAATTTCCAGCTGGCGTTTATTTCGAACAGTTGGCATATATTTCGTACAGATGGTGCTGACAGCTAATAGTAAATACCAGCTAAAGGGAAATAAAGAAAAGTGGTCCTCACTCCTCTATTTGGCTGACACGTGTGCTAGGATACATCACTTACCCTAATATAAAAGGAAAAGAGTACTGTAAGATGAGAGGTGTGTGGGTGGCGGCTGAGCTAAGAGCAGAATACGGAAAAGGAAAGAAAGAGAGAGAGGGAATAGTACAGAGAAGAAAGGACGAAGAAGGAGGAGTACTAGCAGCGGCAAGGAGCTAAAACCACCATCATCCAGCTAGCACTTTCTTTACCTCTTTTAATCTTCTTTGTATTTAATTCCTGTTTCTTTTCTTGAACGTTCTGTACTCAATGGAATATTTTAGGTTGTCGATTTTTACATTTCAGACCATGAACTAAGTTTCCTTAACTGGGATTATGATGAATCTGAGGTTGTAATGATGGATTAAAGTTGTTTTAAATGTTTATGGTATTTTCCTCTAGTTCGTTCAAGTGAGCTTCATTATTATTTCCTTTTATTGCTTGGCCATCAATATTTAGGATAAATAAATTAAGATTAATTTTGAAAAGGTTAATCTGAGTTGGATTGAGCTTGAATGATGCATGATTTAATTATCTCTTTAGTATATTTTTGAATTAGTAATGGTATAGGAATATATTGTTACCATGCAAACCCATTGAAAATTGATACTATAAATGGTGTTTTGAGAACTGGGTAAGCATAGGAATATGTTAAATCTGGTTTGAAGAACTTTAAACATAATAAATTCGGAAGATTATTATGCACAGATTGAATTTTCGGTTACTGGAGTGATTTTGCCGTAGGCGTTGCTGCAGCAATTAAACCCAGATTTGCAACCAAGGAGGATTCAATAATCCCAGCTTATCCACACCACTGATTCACAATCACTTGATTAGATCCCGTTATTTTCTGCTTCATATTTACATTTCTGCTTGCATCTTTTAATTGTTGCTATTTTATTACAAATCTTAATTTCTCATTCGTTAAACTAGCTTGTTTGACATTTAGATTTTACAAATAATTTTGGTAATCAATCCCTGTGGAGACGATACTCACTCACTACTATATTACTTGTTTCGGCACGTGCACTTGCGTATCTATTATAAAATCCGCAACAATAGATCCATCTACTACTTAGTTCTTTTGTTGAAAAAACTCTATTTATGCATTGCTAGTAGTAGAGTAACCAAGAAAAGTTCCAATATTAGATTTTTAATCAATATTTTCAAATTGTCTTTGGTTTTTAAAAAGAACAAAGTATTTGTATCCAAAGACTCTAAAATAGCCAATATTGGGTTTTTGATCATTTCAAAACTCAAAATGGTATCTTATTCAAAATAAGTCTAATCAACACTCGGTTTAAAACATAACAAATAGTGTTGACGATTTTGGCCTAAAAGTATTTTAGTAAAACATTTGCATTCAATATGATCAAGGCCATTTTGAAACCAATAAAGAAAATCATATAAATCTTTTTGAAAAATTATCAACTAACTCAAAAGCAAAATATTTTTCGAAAACAATTAGCTTGGTTTCCAAAGAGACATGCTTTACGAAGCTTGTTATTTCCAAAAATTAGACTAGGTAAGCTATAACAAGAATCCTTTTGTAAAGCTTTGAAATTGTACCCATATAAGTATGTCCAAGTCTTATATACCATAATCAATAAAAATTTTCTTTGATCAAAAGAAATAATCTTATTTGTTCAAAATTTCAAATTGAACATTTGAAAGAGTAAAAGAAGAGCTCAATAACTTAATCATATAATTGACAAAAATTAAGCACATTAGATTTCTAGCAAGATATTCTCAAAAATAGGTAATGAATTGTTACTGATATTATTTATGCCAATGATCTTGCCTTTTGTGTTGTCTCCAAAAATAAAATATTCACCATTCTTTTTCTTTGTGAAAGTTGAGAGCTTGGTGAAGTCATTGGTTTTGTTCTTGGAGCACCCACCTTCTTGCTTGTTCCTACAACAAAGATTCAAATATGGATTTTTGGTACCCACATGACTTTGGGTCATTGGGGATTAGTCTTAGATTTTTTAGGTACCCATTGTTGTCTGACACCAAAATACACATTTTTCTTGACAAAGCATGAGAAACTAGTATGTCCATCTTGATTACATTAAGTACATGTATGTTTAGTATTACTAGTACTAGCTTTCACAAAGTAATTTTTGAGGTATTTTTGTTTTATAGAAGATTTGTACCTAATACCTCTTTTGTCAAAAATGCATTTTTGTCCACTAAGCATCATATCAAAATTTCTCTTTCCATTTGTGAATTTGTGGACAACTTTAGTCAAATCGAAAATTTCTTCATTCAAGGAAATATTTTTATTTAACAAAATGTCACAATTGCTACAAGGTAATTTTGTTTCCTTTTCTTTTGTAAGCTCTTCAACTATTTTTGACAAACTTAGAATTTCCTTTTTGAGAGCATTATTTTGAAAATGAGTTTTTCATAGTTTTTGTGTAAATCATTAAAGTCACTCAATAGATTTTCATATGATAAGTCACCATCACTATCATTTTCACTAAACTCACTACTTGTGTCACTAACATCATGAAATTTACTTTTAGGTTCAAGTGAGCTTACCTCATTTTCTATTGCCATGAAGCACATGTTGTCTTCTTGATCTCCTTCATTGCTTTCTTTCATCAAGATCTCATGTGTCATGAGCGAATACATGAGTTCTTCTAGAGGAAGTTTGGTGAGATCTTTTGCTTCTTGAATTGCCACCACTTTGCTTCTATATGCTCTAGGAAGACTCCTAAACACTTTGTTCACCAAATCTATGTTAGAAAATGATTTTCCAAGAGCACTGAGAAAATTAATAATAGTAGTGAATCTAGACAACATTTGTGCAATAGTCTCATCTTTATGCATCTTGAATAATTCGTATTGGTGAGTAAGAATATTGATTTTTGTCTCTTTTAAAGAATTCGTGCCTTGATATGTCATTTCAAGCATATTCCACATATCATGAGCATTTGTGGCTTTTTCAACATTATTGAATATATCTCTATCCATACCACAAATCAAAATATGCATAGCTCTACCATTCTTTGAAAAGGCAATTTTATCATTTACATCATATTCATCAATTTCTTTATCAACAAACTTATCACCAACCTTTTTATTAAAAAAAAATGGACCTTTAATAACAATATGCCATAAATCAAAATCTAAAGATTGTAGATATGTAAGCATCCTACTTCTCCAATAATTAAAATCAGTTCCATTGAAAAATGGTGGTCTAGTTGAAAATTCCTCATTTGAAAGATTTTAAAAATTATTTGGGTATGTCATCTTAAGACGGTTAAGTCTTTAAAATTTGAGCACGAAGCTCTGATACCAATTATTAGGAATTATTAGCCCAAGATTGACAACCCAAGAGGGGGGGTGAATTGGGTTTTAAAACTTTTGCGGAAACTTTTCAACTATTTAAAACCATAGATCACTATTTTGAAACCTTCAAGCTAAATCAACATTAATAGCAAACATAGAGCAATAATAGCAAGTATATTAAGCACACTAAATACCAAATACTCAATTAAATAGCTTGCAATAAGGTAAAGAGTATAGGGATAGAGAAAGTGCAAACTCGATTTTTACGAGGTTCGACAAACATGACGGTTTGCCTACGTCCCCGGCCCTCGGCAACTTGCTTTGAGTTTCCACTATTCGAATCAAGATTGTGGGCTTGACCGACCCTTTTACAAATGGAGTGAATTCTTCTTAGGCACACCCTAGCCTTTACAATAGTCTTGACTCCGGCTCTATCACTTGGATTGTTTTGACTCCGGTGCCAATCCTCACCTACACGGATTGTTTAGACAATGGTGCCAATCTCACAAACTCATGGATTGTTTAGACTCCCGTGACAACCTCACCTAAAACAGATTGTTTTGACTCCGGTGGCAACCTCACCTATGCACGGGTTGTTTATGACTCTGGTGCCAACCACACTTCACACTCAATGGTTTTTCAAGATAAGAGTGAACACACTTACAAACTCTCCTTATAAGATAATGAATACAATTTTAGCTTAGAAGATTTGAGAACAATGCAATATAAATGCGCTAAGATTGGCTCAATATGATTTGAAAGTTAAAGTGAAGTAAAAGAGAGCTTTTACACATAGAAAATGATTGGGAATCAATGTAGGTTCATGTTCTCTTCTTCTAAGTCGTTACACTTGGCTCTATTTATAGATATCTTCAAAAACTAGCCGTTTTCGACCGTTACTGGCTGTCTGCCAGAAAAGTGGTCGACTACTTTCAAAAGTGGTCGACCATTTTTACTAGTCGATGGAATCTGATAGTGACATTTAGCTCCAACGGTCAAATGGTCGTGCTGTAGTGGTCGACTACCAGTGGTCGACCATTTTAGGACCAGAAACCACTGATTGGTTTCTTTGGTTCCTTTTTGGTCGATATTTTAATTCCTATTATTTTCCAAATATTTTATCAGAAAAAATGGACTTTTTGAGGAAATTATGGCTAGATTAAAAATGGTATTAAGTTTCAAACTTCTAAAATAAAATAACCATTTTAACCTTAAGATAGTTTGAAAAATCTTTTTAAAAGTATGAGAAAATTCTTTTGAAAGTATGAGCCAATGTAAAGAGAATTTGTGTGCAATGAACTAAATCAAATACAAGACTAAATATGAATATATACCTTATCTAAGCATAGTCTTGTATCTTGATTGTCCATCTTCAAGCTTGATTATAATAACTCCAATATGCATCCATCTTCAAGCTTGATTCCTTGATCAACTTGAGTTAGAACTTTTAAAGCCATTTCACTACACACTCAAGTTAAATCATTAGTACTAAATCAAATATTTGTTATCTACAAAATAAGAGTGAGTAAGATTGAAATCTCAATTTCCCAACAGAACTACGCTAGACAAGAGTATCGAGAGCTAGATAAAATATCTAGAAACTTAACAGAAAAAAAAGAGTACGTTTGAGGGTTTAGCACTAAACATAGCTTGACAGAGCGTCGAACTGCACTAGACAAGGTATCTAGCAACTTGTCCTCCTATGTCTAAGCAGAATATGGATTGATGAGATAAAAGATAGAGACATTTTTGTATTTAAAATAATTTAAAACTTAAAAAGATGTACTCATCAAAAAATTATTAAGAGGGGTATATTTCCTAAAATATGCTATGCCAAATGTGTATTTTGCAAAGAACCCTGATAAATGTAGGGAAAAAGACACCTAGTACTACCTTTTGATAAATAATACCAAGAATACTATGTCCAAACTTTTACTTATTTTTGTACTATATTTTTTTAGAAAAATAACAAATTCTTGCTAAGAAAAATCAAAGAACGTCTTAGAATTCCCATTTTTTCTTGTTTCTTTTTGCTACTGGTTTACTTGTAACTGATCACTCTTAAAACTAATTATCAATTTATTAGAATTCCCATTTTTTCTTGTTTCTTTTTGCTACTGGTTTACTTGTAACTGATCACTCTTAAAACTAATTATCAATTTATTATTAGACATTATAAACTAATTGATTTTTGAAAACTAGAAACTAAATTGGTTACTAAAAACCAACAACTATGTTGGTTTTCACCATAAATATCATAACTATTTAGTTAATAAAAACTGAAAACTAAATTAGTTTCTATCATAAACAGTAGAACTATTTAGTTAATTCAATTATTGATTACTTGAAACCAATTTGGTTCTTGGAAACTAGTTGCCAGAATCCAAAAACCAATATATATTTCTGTTGCATTTACTTCAAAAATATAAAAACTTAATTTGAGAACTTGTTCATATTCTCCAGCGTCCTTGTTCAATACCTCACCCAATTCTTGCTACAAGGCATTCTTCAAAAAGGAAATCACAATTGCTTTCAGGAAACTTTCATTGTTTCCTGTGATTTGAAAAAGAAACCACAATGGTTTCTAGAAAATTTTTGTGGTTTTCTGTGATTTACTGAGCTACAGGGCAATCTGCTAAAAGGAAACCACAATAGTTTCCTGTGATTTATGTAGCTATAGGACATTCTGCAAAAAAGAAACCACAATGGTTTCCCAGAAATATTCATAGTTTCATGTGATTTACTTACGTATAGGATATTCGGAAACCACGATGGTTTCCTGTGATTTATTTAGCTATGGTTTCCTGTGATTTATTTAGCTACAAGACATTCTGCAAAAAGGAAACCACAATGATTTCCCAGAAATGTTCATGGTTTCATGTGATTTACTTATGCATAGGATATTCGGCTAAAGGAAACCAAAATAGTTTCCAGGAAACCTTTGTACTTTCTTGTGATTTACTTACGTACAAGGCTTTCGGCTAAAGGAAACCAAACTGGTTTCCAGGAAACTTTTGCAGTTTCTTGTAATTTACTTACTTACAGAACATTCCGCTAGTAGGAAACCAAATTAGTTTCCAGGAAACCTTTGTGGTTTCCTGTAAAAAAAAAAAAAAAGATGACTTATTTACTAAAATACCACCGTATTTTCCAACTTTCAAAGTATTTAGAAAAATGCTGTAAAAAGGTCGTATGGATTTTTATTATTTTTGAAAGGTCATAAATTTAGTATTATTTTTTGAAAAATAGATATAAGTGTCCAAAACTCATAAATATATTCGTATTTTGCATGCAATTTATGATTTTCAACCTAATGAACTAGACACATAAATATCCTTTCAGTTTTATTATGATTAATAAACCATCAATTTAGTAGCCAGTTAAACAGAATCATTAAGAATAGAATTGAAAATTCAATTAGGAAAAATAATTCATAGACTAAATTAAAAGAAAAATTTAAAGTATCTTAGTTAGACTACATTGTAGTCCTAGAAAAAGAAAATTAATTCATACTTAAATTAGAAAAAATCATAAATATAGTCATAATATTAAAATAGAAAATTAAAAAGAAAAAGAAAAATTGCTCTAAAATTTCTTTGTTGAATTCTTATTCCTTTAGTTTTTCCTCACTCCTCCAAAGTCTATGCTCTTTGCCGAATTCTCCAATCTTTATCTTTTTCTTCTATTAATCCACATGCACACTTAACCAAGTTACATTTTATCTCCACGTTGCTTTATTATGTTCCCTTGCTCAAATAATTAAGGGTTTTGGTCAGTTATTTTTTTTGTACAACTTTTTTTAGAAAAATACCACCTTTTAAAAAGGTTTTAAAAAAAGTTAATAGTTATTAATGCTTGAAAACTGGTTACCAGTTATTAACTATCAGTTATATACTAGTTATAAATAATTTTGGTTACTAGTCCTCGAAAATGTTGACACACAAGATCAATAAATAATCAGATGAATGAATGTATTTGTAGAAAAATAATACTCTGTAGAATAATATCACATTAATTATTTCCTAAACAAATATTCAATCAATAATAATCAATATGAACAGATTTTTATTATTGACAATCCCACACTAAAAGACTTATGAAACTTGCCAACAGATTTTATTCTTTCAAGTTAACTGTATTTTAAAAGGTGAACTGCAAAAAAATACCCTTAAGTTTGAGTGTTTTATAATTTAAACCATAAAGTTTGGACTCCGCCAAATAATACTCTGAGATTAAAAATTTTCGAAAATTAATACGCTGGACATACTTTTTGACCAATTTTAGCAACAAAAAAAGAATAATATCCTCCATTAAAGCTAGATTAATCCTTATTATTCTTCTTAATTTTGAAGATATTATTGTATTTTATCAGTTAAAGTTATTCAAAAAGTTAACTCAGGGTATTAATTTTTAGAAATTCTTAATTTCAGAATATTATTTTATAGAGTCCAAATTTTAGGGTTTAAATTGTAGAACACTCAAATCTCAGAGTATTTTTTTTGTAATTATCCCTATTTTAAATCTTAACTAAGAACACGTGTTACCAATTAGTTGACGAATAATGGAGGGGTCCCACAGTACTAACTATTTTATCGAAGAAATTATGTAAAGACTGATCATTGAACAGCCAATTTACTTTGACTTCGTTTCTCCTTATCCACGTCTATCGATTCAAAATGCTCCAACGTATCAACCTGTGGGAAAGCTTGCAGAAATTTGGGCTTTGAAGTTCAAATGATAAAACAAGACAGGCAAGTACTCCAAAATGCAATAATAATAGGGAAAAAAAATTCCGAATTCGAAGTCTTGGTAATACTTATATTTGTTCTGTTTCCAAATTCCAAGTCTTGGTATATTTCACGGAAATGCGAAGGTGATGTCCCAAACAAAATATTAAAAAGGATCATTATTATCACGCCTCACTTCCGAAGATGTGCGCCGTATATTTACAAGGTAAAATTTTATAAATATGCAAGACATCTATCTACAATTCACAAAAATAAAGAATAATTAAACTCCAATAAATACTAATAAATCATGTGCAACTCAATAATTCTATTAAGTCTCTAAATGTTAAAAATTAACCATACAAAATACATACTGTAATCTAATAAATTTGTACTAATTGACATTTTCAGTTTTCATGTTTTCTTAATAAAAATGAATGACTTTCCCTCTTTGACTCATGAACTCAAATGCATCACAATTATCTAGACAAGTTCTCCCTTAGTGAATCTCTTAATTGACCATCTTTAAAACCTGGGAAGAAAAAATAAAAAGGTGAACTAGAAGCCCAATAAATAACTATTAATTTTAATTAGCTAGATCAATTATATATTCATTGAAAAGGTTAAATAACGTATTTCAAAACAAAATCAATTTCAGAATATAATAATTTTCAAGTAATCAAATGAGATTGTTTAGAAAGTTACTTTTAA
This sequence comes from Trema orientale, assembly GCA_002914845.1. NCBI lineage: Eukaryota > Viridiplantae > Streptophyta > Magnoliopsida > Rosales > Cannabaceae > Trema > Trema orientale. The sequence continues at coordinate 1,588,863 of JXTC01000010.1, forward strand.
AAAAACACGAAGTAGGTTTTCGAAATCTATCGTTTCATTCTCATTCAATAATCAGTAACACTTTCAAATCATTTCTCGACAGTTTTTAGTGACTATAGCAATACTTAATCTCTGTGACTAGGTCCACAATTATTACATTTAACCCTTATAGCTAAGTCTACATTTACTATATTTGATTCCTGTAGCTAGGTCCACATTCAATACGTACTGTCTACATAAACCTTTGTAGAATGGGTCTACATTGCATAGTTACTAAAGAGAATTTTAAAACACATTCATATATAATAATAGTTCAAAAATAATTTCACTTTTCTCATTATATCATTGTAATTATTTCTAAATAGTTTTCATGTAACAATGTTCAATAATAATGTCATATACTTGATCTATATTTTTGTGCAAAATAATTATCAGATAGAATCAAAATACTTTTTAGACGAAACAATTGTTTCAGTAAAACAATTTTCTTTGAATAAAAGAACTTATTTGAAAAAGTATATTTTCACTTGAAATCCTATTTTTTAATAAAATATTTTATAAACCCGAGTTTATTAGAAACAATAAGATATTTAGTTTTTGTACAAAAAGTTACTAGAGAAGACCAAAGGTTACTTACCTCGTTCGCTTTGCCTATTTAACCAAAATAATCAACATAATTGTTCAAGCACCTATTATCATATAAACCATATATAAGTATCAAATAATTGAAATCACACTCTAATTATACTAAGAACAATAACTACTTGCTGCTCATGAACCTTTTATGGTCAACTCTACTTTTTTCGAATAATCTTAATTTTCCATAATTCATAATAATTCTGACCTATCTCTAAAAATTACTGAACTTAAGAGACAAATTCTACAAGTAATAAGGGTCCTATCAGTGCCAAAAATGCAGTTATAGGCTCCATTGATAAGCCCTATAATGTCCGAAAAGCCAATGCCACGCTTTACTAAAAGTGCCAAAAGTTTCAGATTTTTCCAGATTCGTAGTATTAACTTCAAATGATTATAACTCTCAGGTTATAAGTTTATTTTTGATAAATTATATATCATTAGAAAGCTAATTCGATAAGCTTCCCAAATCATAACATTTATGATTTGATCAGACTAGTAAAGGTCCTTGAAAATCTAGTTACAACCTCTGTTGCATTTTTACATTTTAGCCCAAAACTCAAAAATTCATAACTTTCTATTTAATCTAACCAAATCACTCAAAATTTGTCTTGCTTAAATTTTAATATCAATAGTCTTCATCCTCTATCATATTCATCTCCATAGTTTATAAATCATTAATGAGCAATTCAAAACCGTAACCTAGATATTCGGTCTTACTCCCGAAATCAAACTAAACATAAAACTTAACTGATTAAGAGTTTATTACCTTAGGAGTGAGTGTCAATTACCCATGACAACGCTCTCTTCTTCTTCTTTGAAATTATGTGGCTGCCTCTTGCCTTTCCCATAAAGCGTACGTATAAACTCTTAAATTTTCTAAACTGTTTCTAATTAAATTACCAAATTGACCCTTAATAAACACTTATAAATAAAGAATAATTAAACTTTTCATTTATTCTTATATTCTTTATACTAAATAAATAAATCTTTTTTTTTTAGTACGGGTCGTCACAATTATAATCTCTTATAGAACAACGAATACAATACAACCTCTTTTTGACTGTCCCTCACTTTCTTTATTGGCCAAACCACATACTCCCTCTCTAGAAAGTCGCCCGCCTAACCTTGGATTTTACCTCCCACTTACATAAGCCATAATAATACAAGCTATTATGCATCAATAAAATCTCTCTCTCAAATAACCCACTTAATTCTGTCTCCCACTCCCTCTATTTTGTCCCACTTAATTCTGTCTCCCACTCCCCCTATTTTGTCTCCACAATGCATAATAATACAAGCCATTATGAATAAGTCTTGGTAATACTTGTATTTTTTCTGCTTCCAAATCCGAAGTCTTGGTACATTTAGTCTTGGTATATTTCACGGAAATGCAAAAGCCATGTCCCAAAATATTGAAAAGGAACAATATAATCTCCTATAAAACAATGAATAATCTGAGACTAGTTCAATTTGTCTAGAATTTTTGGATATGTGTGGAAGGGTTCGAATCTTAAATAGACTAATTTATGTATAAATTTCATAATAAAAGATTTTAGAGTTTATACCACCTGTGGTCCCTAACATTTCCTCCAAGTATTAATCAGGTAACCTTTTTTTTTATTTTTTTTTATAGTTTTTAGATTCTAACCTTTCACATTCGTATCACTTTATTCTATTTTTAACTTTTTCTTCCAATTCAGCTGTTATCTAACAGTTTTAGTATCACTTGGGTCCTCAATCTTTACATAATTTATCACTTAGGTATCTATTCTTTATTTTGTAGCTTTTGACTTCTCAAACTTTCTATTTTGTAATACTTAGGTCCTTTTGAGTTAATTTTGAGTTAAAATCTAACTCTAATCAAATTGGACTAAATAAAATAATAAAAACTGCTAAATTCAAAAGTAACACCAAAATGACGCACTTAGATGTCCATTGAAATACATACCAAAAATACACACATCAAAACTCATATTTTTTGTATAAATTAATATTCATTTGTTAGTTGAGAGACTTTTAGACTATTTTTAAATGAGTGCGAGTTCATAAAATTGCAGAAAATGAATTTCACGACTATTGATAAAAAAATCATCATTATATAGTACATTTTTTTTTGTTTATTATATCTATGTATGTACTCGATCGTTATCTATTTATAAATACTAATTTTGTACTATTAACTATTATTGTCATTAAAACTCATAATTTTCTATAAATTAATATCAATTTATTATTTAAGAATTTTTTCAACTTCTTTTATTATTTATGAGTTTTAACTGAAAAAAAAAAAAATTGACGAGTTTATAAAATTAGAGAAAATGAACTTTACCACTACTAGTAAGATTTAACAATTAAATCGTATAATATTGTTGGTAAGAATTAACTAAAAATAATATTATCGTTTTTATTATCTTTTTAGAAAAACGTCTTCTTGGTGTTAAACATTCCGTCGGTAGTTTTCATTAAGTTATGTAGTACAATTTGATTAGAATTAGATTTTAAATTAACTCAAAAGGACCTAAGTGCTTTAAAAATAAAAGTTTAAGGAGTCAAAATCTATAAAATTAAGAATAGGGACCTAAGTGATACATTGTGTAAAAATTGAGGACTCAAGTGATACTAAAACTATTAGATAACGACTGAATTGGATGGAAAAATTTAGAAAGGACTGAAGTGATACGAATGTGAAAGGTTGGGGATTTAAAAACTATAAAAAAAAAGATTAGGGACCTGATTAATACTTAGTGGAAAGATTGAGGACTGCAGGTGATATAAACCTAAAATTTTAAATACAAGCCATTATGAATCAATACAACCCCTTATTATACTATAATAGGGATTTTGGATATTAAGGTACTTACCTCACGTCTCTCATACTGCATATATGTTTGGGGAGTAATGTTAGAGATACCAAAAAACGTGCACAAAAAATTTATATCACCGAATGTGGTATCCATTTTATTCACTAAATCTCGTGTAGTGTGATTCCACCTTAAAATAAGATAGTGGTGGAAATAGTAGTAGAAATAGATATCATATCATTAGTGTAAGTTTTTGTGTAAATTTTTAGTGTCGCTAAATCTCGAGTAGTGTGATTCCACCTTAAAATAAGATAGTGGTGGAAATAGTAGTAGAAATAGATATCATATCATTAGTGTAAGTTTTTGTGTAAATTTTTAGTGTCGCTATCATTATTCATGTTGGGTGCTTTCTACCCAACATTTTTTCTCACCTAACTTCTAACAATTTTCTTTAAAGTCCAATATCAATCCACACCATCTGTCAATTCAAAATGCCCCAACAAATGAACTTAGGAAGACTTTCAGAAATTCGGAATTTGAAGTTCAAAAATATAAAACAACCGTTTCTAGTACTCCGGAAAGCATTAATACCACCCAAAATGAAAAAAGAAACTTATTTAACCTTAATTGAAGGATTTAATGTTATTACTTTTATATCAAAAGGATATCCTAAATTAGTTTAGCTACATGTATAAGGAAATTAAAAAAATTGGACTGACGCAGCAGAATGTAAGGATAAAGAATAACAGGGGTTTAAATAATACCCCTGCACCGTGGTCCCTCTTTTTTCACTAAACTAAAATACGTGGTTTTCAAGTTAGTCTTCTCTCTCTAACTTTGTATATTCAAATCTATGCACCAACGTATCAAATGGTGTGAAGAAAGTTGGCTTTGATGTAAGAAAAGGGAAATGATCATTTTTGTTTTGCCAAAAAAAAAAAAAAAAAAAAAGAACACACAAATTCAAACATAACCAGAGATAATCTCGATGCCTGCCAACGTTACTCCGGAGTCCAAACTTTATCAACCAACCTCCACTTTTCGCATTGCTTACTCCAATAACCCATTACTACTACTTCAAACTCCAAACTGATTTACCAACATTCCTTCAAACTTGTTAACCAACCCCCACTCTACTATACCTTCCAACTCCAAATGAAGCCTTATAACCCCACCACCACCACCACCACCACCACCACCACTACTACTACTACTACGTCACGTGCTCTCTGGCAGTCTTTGTTTCTCCTTCATGCGATTCTTCTCTTGTCTATGAGCATTTCAATGCAACCATCCAATTCCACTGCAGATGCATTAGGAAACGAAACAGATCGGCTTGCTTTGCTCAAGTTCAAAGAATCGATCTCCAATGATCCGCATGCGCTCCTGAGATCCTGGAATGATTCTATCCACTTCTGCAACTGGAATGGAGTCACGTGCGGCCACCGACACCAAAGGGTAACGACCTTGAACTTGGGGGGTTATAACCTGAGAGGTACTATATCACCTTACGTTAGAAACCTCACTTTTTTGAGGTTCATCAGCTTCATAAACAACAGCTTCTCTGGTGAAATCCCCCAGCAAGTTTGTCATCTGCCTCGGCTGCGAAATCTGAGTCTCCGTAACAACCTGTTGGAAGGTAAGATGTCCTCAATGAACTTGAGTTACTGCTCAGAACTCAGGGTATTAGTTCTCGGAAATAACAGAGTTACAGGAAGCATTCCCTCAGAGCTTGGTTCTTTGACCAAGCTCTATCTGCTTAATCTTGAGAGAAACAATCTCACGGGAGAAATTCCACCTTCCTTGGCAAACATGTCATCACTCGAAACGTTTCTTATACAGTTTAACAATCTGGTAGGAACTATTCCGGATGAGATAGGCAAGTTGAAAAGCTTGGCGCTGTTTGCAGCGGGAGGTAATAAACTGTCTGGCGTAATTCCTCTCTCAATCTACAACATATCCTCTTTGAGTGCTTTCTCAATTTCTAGTAACCAGTTTGAAGGCACTTTTCCTCCCAATATAGGCCTTAAGCTCCCAAATCTCCAAGTATTGTATGCTTCCAATAATGAGTTATCTGGTGTATTCCCGCATTCGTTTTCCAATGCTTCTCAGCTTCAAGAACTTGATATTGTTAATAATAATTTTGTAGGAGAAGTTCCGGCTAGTTTGGGAATTAATCTTCCAGATCTTAGGTATCTCGATTTAGCAGAGAATCATTTAGGAAACTCTTCACCTACTAGCTTAAGTTTTATTGCGTCTTTAACAAATTGCAGCCAAATGAATGTTTTCTCCTTGAGTGCAAACAACTTTGGAGGTGTTTTACCGAACTCTATTTCCAATTTGTCCACTCAAATCACTCAACTGTATCTTTCAGAGAATCTAATATCAGGATATATTCCTGAAACATTAGGCAATCTGGTCAACTTGATCGGCTTATCCATGGCGTCTAATCTCTTTCAAGGTATCATTCCTGCCTCTTTGGGGAAGTTAGGAAATTTGCAACTTTTAGAATTATATGCAAACTCATTATCAGGAAGGATACCCTCATCTCTGGGAAACCTCACTCAAATCTCAGATCTTAAATTATCACAAAACCACTTATATGGAAGCATTACTCCGAAAATAGCAGACTGCCAACGTCTACAACTCCTTGACATTTCACAAAATAACCTGACTGGGATTATTCCCAAAGAGGTTTTCAGTCTTTCTTCATTATACTATCTCAACTTATCACATAACTCATTGATTGGTAGCCTTCCAGCGGAAGTGGGCAAGCTAAAGACTACTAATAAACTCGACCTGTCCGAAAACAAGATGTTTAGTGCAATTCCAGAAACAATTGGAGATTGTGAGAGTCTAGAATTCCTTTCCTTACAGGGGAATTTCTTCCAAGGAAATCTTCCTCTCTCTTTGGCTTCTCTTAGAGGTCTTCAGTATTTGGATCTTTCTCGAAACAACTTGACAGGAAAAATTCCAAAGGATTTGCAGAAACTTTCTTTCTTGGTATACTTGAATCTTTCATTTAATGATCTGGAAGGAGAAGTACCAATGAAAGGTGTCTTTCAGAACATTACTGAAATATCATTTGTTGGAAATATCAAGCTTTGTGGTGGTGTACCAAAGTTGGAACTCCCAAGATGCCCCAAAACAATTGAATCCAAACAGGGGAAGAGAAAAGGCCTCAAACTAACAATCATAATAGTTTGTGTGACTGCATCATTCCTTCTGTTTGCATCCTTCTTTTTTCTTTTCTGGAGGAGGAAAGCGACAGGGCAACCACAATCTGAACACTCCACGATCGGCTTTCTTTCAAAGGTTTCATACCAGAGGCTGCATCAAGCTACTAATGGATTCTCTCAAAGCATGTTGATTGGAACAGGTGCTTTTGGCTCTGTATATAAAGGTGTACTTGATCAAGAAGAAAACATAGTTGCTGTAAAGGTCCTCAATCTTAATCAAAAAGGAGCTTCGAAGAGTTTCATTGCTGAATGCAATGCGTTGAGAAATATTCGACATCGGAATCTGGTAAAGATCTTGACATGCTGCTCGAGTGAGGATTATAATGGAAATGATTTCAAGGCTTTAGTCTTTGAGTATATGTCAAATGGAAGCCTAGAGAAGAGGCTACACATGGGGAACACCCATGAAAACCAATCCAGGGGTTTAAGCCTAATTCAGAGATTAAATATTGCTAATGATGTGGCCTCTGCCATATACTATCTTCATGACCATGGTGACCATCCGATCATTCACTGTGACTTCAAGCCCAGCAATGTCCTTCTTGACAATGAAATGGTTGCTCATGTAAGTGATTTCGGGTTAGCAAAGCTGATGCTGAACACCACTGGAATATTGGAAAGTCAAACTAGCTCAATCGGAATAAAGGGCACTATTGGCTATGCCCCTCCAGGTAACAGCTAGACTCTATTTAATTTCTCATTATATGTTTGTGGAAATATAGATACAGGAATTGTAACTAGTCTGTAAGAATCAAACTAGCTAGCTATCACACCAAGACTTGTAGAGAAGAATTCAAATGAAAAAGTTTTATGTTTTCTTTTTCCCTTCTAAGTGAAAGCTTTTTGTAACTTGAATGTATTGAACTTATTCTCAATGACTTTCTGAGAGACTGAAATTAAGACAACAATTATGATCACCATTAGTTCATTCTTCTTCTTTTCAGTAAAATTGAAAAAAGAAAATCGATCTATAATCTCGAAATTATATTTCAGTTCTTAGACATCTACTTAGAAAGCAAAAGCTTCAAATATAACGTACTCTATACGAGTTGCAGAGTACACAATGGGTTGTGAGCCATCGAAACAAGGGGATGTGTATAGCTATGGGATTCTTGTGTTGGAGCTGTTCACGGGAAGGAGTCCTACCGATGAAGCATTCAAAGATGATTTTAATCTCCATAACTTTGTTAAGATGGCATTGCCAGATAGAGTTGCTCAAATAGTGGACTCTGCTCTTCTCCTTAGAGAAGTTGAAGAAACGGTTGTGAGAAGACAAAACTTCAACAACGTTGGAGACATTAATGAGATTGAGACAGAAGGAGTTGATATTACTTTTGGGAACCCAAATCAGATAAGCGCTCCTCTGCGGAAGTGCTTACTTTCAGTCTTGGAGATTGGACTTGCATGTTCAAATGCTTCTTCAAATGAAAGAATGAACATAAGAGATGTCACCAGGGAGTTACAAAACATAAAAAATGCGTATGTGGGCCTTGGGATCCATGGACAAAGACAAAGGACCAGCTAGCTAGTAGGTAACATAGCATAACATAATTTCACTTTCATTAGCTAAAAATTTATCTAAAGTATATTCCACTGGAATAAAACAGATTAGAAGGACTCTCTTATTGTTGAGTATGATCTTTGCAACTACTAGAAGATTCAAGCTAAATTAGGACCAAAAACTCTAATGGTTGTCCAGTTATTTAATCTGGACTTGTTTAGAATTTTGAGAATTTATCCTAATGTGTATTAAACTTTCTACTTGCAGTGCAGGACTTGACATTTTCCTGAAGGAACTCAAATGGTGAAGATCTTCTTTTGTGTTTCTCTTTGAGAATATTGCATTTGTAATAGGACTAATTCTTATAGGAAGTTTACTTGGTTTTTAACTCGTAATAAATTGTGTACCGGATGTTTATTTGTTCGGTTTGGTTTTCGTTGATTCTGCATATCGATTAGCGATCCAAACTAGAATAATTTTCACCATGATGATGGTTCAAAATTACAACTTAAAAAACTATAAATTAATATTTAGTTTTTTCAAGACTTCATCCACTGCCTTTGCTAAACTATAAATATAAATTAATATATCTACGTTTGTTTTTTTTTTTTTTCCCGGACTTCTTGTTTAATTTATATCTACTGGGATTTGATAATTGGTCTAATGGCGTCCCAGATGTCTTAAAAACCTTTCCAGGAAAAAAACCTATACTCTGCCATGAGTACTATTACCATCAACTCCAAATGAAGCCTCATAGCCCCACTAGTTCTACCACTAGCCACTCAACACCAGTGACGGAGCTGGTCAGGCTCTCCCTCAATTTTTTTAAATATAACTTTTAAAAAAGGTTGAAAAAAATAATTAAGCTCTCTAAAAAATTTAAAAATACAATGAATCCTCATAAGCCCGCGATTAAAATTTTGTTGCACTGGCTAATAAGAAAAAATGTCCAAGTCCATTTCTGAATTAATATAGCCCATTATTTCATTCTAATTGATTTATTTAAAATTTAATAAAGAAAATACATACTTTTTATTTTTGTATTTTTATATGGCATATTTGTGTCTATATGATATATTTTAAGCTTTTGATAAAAAATATTAATTCATTTGGCTGAGTATTATCTAAAAGATTTTTCTATTATAGAACTCATAGAACTTGATGATCAGTTTGAAATATATATAATTTATATGCATTCCCGTGAGAAATTCGATAAACTGAAAAGTATCGGTGATCTTGTATAAAAAATAGTTGAGGTAAGAAGACATAATATTTATTATCTCATTTATCAGTCGTGACATTAGCATTAATTTTACTAATTGCTATTGCTAATGTGAAGTGGGTATTCTCTTCTATAAATTTTTTGAATAATTAACTACGTAATAGAATGAGTGATCTATGAATGAATGATAATTTGTTTGTTTACATTAAAAAAGACATCTTTAATGATATTGATAATGACCCATTATAAAATACTTTTTAGGAATGAAAATGCATCGAGTACAATTGTAATACTTATTATTATTTTTAATTATTTTTGAATTATAATTATAGCCTATGCTAGTTAATAAGAAATCTTAACTCTGTCCCTGCTCAATACGACTGTTGGGTAAGATTTCTTATTGTATGAAATTAGCTCAATAAACTTGACAAAAGTTGTGAGTCACTTGACACTACCACGATAATAGTGTCCAGTGGCTTGACACCCTTAATGGGTAAGAATTCTAATTGCAGAAATTGACTAAACATCATTGTTGGGTGACTCATTACGTTATCGAGTAAGATTTTTATGTTATTATTTGACTGAAAGTGGTGGTGAGTATAGAGGAAGGAAAAAAAACCATAAGCAAATGACCAAACATAATATTTAGCATAGATATGCTAGGATCAGGAAAGCCATAAAATTATATACCAAAATATAACTATTTGAAAATTACTATAAATTTATGCATTCCAATCGATGTTGTAAACCTCGCTTGTCATCTTATCCCCAAAAAAGCGAATGTTAACATCATTTGTTGTTCTTCAAGCACGGGCCATTCATGTGGAATTCCATGTCCGATAGCATGAATGACAATGGCATATCCCCGCTGGGTAGAAATCAGACAAATAAAAATTCATTGCAAATGGAAACATATGGAACAATGTACAAAGCTTTTACACGTATGTACATTGTTTTTCAATGTAACCAAAATATTTTGTTGGTTAAGGTGCATCTAGGATCGTGTAGAACTCTATCCTTCCCATCTTTCGATTTACTTTATCTTAAAGAAAAATGCTAATAATCCCGAGCGGGAGAAGTAAGAATTTTACTGGATGAGGTGGCTTGTCCTACAAAGTGGGGCCCACATGTATTGTCTTTTTGCTTTTAATATTTGGAAAAAAAAAAAAGTAAAATCGTTGAAGTAAATCAGGGGAGGACCATAGTTGTTGGGCAATAGTGGCGGGTTCGGGATGTTTCTGGGAAATGCTTCTGGGCAATAATCTTTCACCACTGTTGTACTGGAGGAGTTGGGGATGTAACCATATTCACTATACTATATCAGGTTGTTCCTATTTCCTTTGAAAGAAAAATACAGCGAGTATTACAAGATATGTCGATTCCCTGAACTAGGATTTGAGGATATAGCTACTGATAACTTTAAGAATTAAATTGGAGAGAAACAAACAACTAAGGTTTTTTATTGCAAAAGCACTTAGAAAATACATCAGAAAAAGAATTTATATAAACTAACAAACAGATAATAAAAAGGTTAAAATATCCTCACAAAAGATAAATAATAAAAATTTAAATATAATCTAACATCCCCCCTCAAACTCACAATTTCGCTGCTAAAAGTATCGAGAGTTTGTTAAACAAGAATAGAAAACGTGATGTCGTATGTGCCTTTATAAATAAGTCAGCAATCTGATAGTAGAAGAGACAAAAGGCAAAATGAGTGTGCCAATTTGATAGTGATGACGAATGATATGACAATCAATCTCAATGTGTTTAGTCCGCTGATGGAAGACTGAATTATATACAATCTGAATAGCACTCTTATTGTCACAATATAATGGCATGAAACGAGACAGAAGAACACCCATATCAATAAGCAATCAACGCAACCAAACTATCTCAGAAGTAGTAGAGGCTATAACACGATACTCCGCTTCTGTGGAAGATCTAGATACAATATCTTGTTTCTTGCTCTTCCAAGAAATAAAAGAATCACCTAAAAAAACACAAAATCCTATTGTAGAATTACGATCAGTAGGATCACTCGCCCAATCAGCATCAGAATACGTACGTAGTTCCAAAGAAGAGGTAGACGAAAGTAAAAGATATTGAAACTGAGTACTACAAAGATACCTCAAAATACGAAGAACAGCTGCCCAATGAACCGTAGTAAGAGAAGTAACAAATTGACTAACTATATGAATAGTATATGCAATATCTGGACGCGTGATAGTAAGGTAAACCAAGCTGCCAACAATAGTAAGATATAAACTCGGATCTAGCAGAGGAGAACCATCAGAAAGAGAATACCAATCATTTAATTTGAGGAGAGTATCAACAGTCTTATTATCAGTAACATGAGTACGCTCAAATATGTTAGCTATGTACTTAGACTGAGAAAGAAGATAACCTTTTGAAGAAGAAGTAACTTTAATACCCAGAAGGTAATGCTAGGAACCCAAATCCTTCATTGTAAAACAACAAGCTAACTCTAACTTCAAGGCTACAATCCCATTAATATCATCACCAGTAATAATCAGGTCATCAACATATAAAGAAAGTAAAATACGACTGTGTTGGGTGCTTTGAAATTTTTGGACACGATTCTTTGTTTTTTTTGTTTTTTTTTTTTTTTTTTTGGGAAGTTACTACTTGTTCAAATTAATATAGAAACCCATATAAGTAATTAATTCAAGTGACTTTCCATCTCGAGTTTGCTTACTTTGTTCTTCTTTTTCATATATTTTATCAAAAGTAATGAACTTAGATAAGACAGATTTAATGTTCTGGGTTAACTATTGTTCTTGTTCTTTCCATATCTCTATAAGCAATTGTACAAGTAATAAGTTAAAAAAAAGGAGAAAAAACGATTAATCTTGTAAATCAGGTCTAACCTTCCAAGATTAGATTCATTCTCCATGGCTTGAGGCTTTGAATTTTTTTTGAAATGTTTGAAGCTTCAAAATATGTCACATTAAAGAGAGATGATAAACAATCTGTCAAAGGATTCCTTCCAATATTTTAATTCGCTGTGCGTCAGCTCATAGTAGAACTGACTTTTGTGGGCTAACTTTCTTGTCAGATCAAATCATAGCCGTTAAACGCGGCTGTTGTGCTAGGACTTAATATGAGGGTCTTATAGTAGAATTTTCCTATGTTTGATATATTATTTTTTTCATTTTGATCTTAAATCTATTCATGAAAGTAAAACAAAAGACGTTTTAAATTATCACTTGCTTTTTCTTTAATTAGGCTAAGAAGTGTTCGTAAAGCATATCAATGTTGTCGCATTTTTTTTTTCTCTCGAATGAAATCTTATCATCAATGGTTTTTTCCCCCTTAGAAATCTGATCATTAATGGTTGAATGTCCACGAAACGGGAAGAAAGAGAGAAACTGGAAATTAGAATTTGGGCAAAAGAAATAATTAAAATTAAAACCAAAAAATTTAAGAACATTTTGACAATTCTCCATTATAGTACACATGACAATTTATAAAAGGTCCACTTGTATCGTTTAAATATCACGGGCATATCAAGCCGTGATAAATGGAAAAACTACTTAAAGAAAAATTGCGCCATATCCGCAAGTTAAAAGGGGGGGGGGGGGGGGGGGGAAAGAAAAATTTCCCCTTATATACTAGAATTTCCCAAATTAGAAAAGCAAGAAAATTGTCATGGGCCACTAACTAAACCTCTCTGCTTTCGGTATCGTGGGGTCTCTACGTGCACGTGGTAACGTGCAATTATTATTGTTGAAAATAATGCATATACGCTCGTTAATTTTGTACACCCTTTTTTTTTTTTTTTTGCTGAGTGAGACTCATTGTACTTACAAGTTGCAAATAGCCGTCATAGTGGAACAAAAAAGGTGGCAGTCTTCGGCCGTGGAATACGATATTATTGTTAATTACTTTTTATTGTTACGAGCACTGCCACTCATACCCACTTGTCATATTACATTATATTTCCCAACTTTCAGATCATACTCCCAACCTGTCTCTAATAATACCATGGCTTTTGACGGATGAGAAACTGAACAAGCATTGAAGTGGAAAAAAAAGAGAAGGAATTCAATGTCCCATTAACAATAAATAGATTTCAAGCTCAGGTCAACGTCGTTTGGGAACCAAACCGGGGGCTTGAAAGATTGGTCTTTCGTTGAAAGGTCAAAAGTGGAAGAGTGGTCACTTACTTAATTTGCAAAGTTGGAGACGGCTACTTTTCTGATTTTGTTACCTTTTTTTGGTATTTCTTGGTTTCTACTCCCACACCCTCCTAATCCTAATCTTCTCCTGTTTTGATTCCTGCAAGCGCCGCCTTGTGAAAGTGATCATATCTATAGATATCATCAACTAAGGTGTGGCCAAATCAACCACAAGGTGCCTTTTTTCTTTAACTTCATATCCTACCAAATGAAACTTCATATGCATAACCCCACTAGTATTACTAGTACTTCTACTTCATGTGCTCTTTGGCAATCTTTGTTTCTCCTTTATGTGATTCTTCTCTTGTCTCTGAGCTTTTCACCTATTAAAGCCAATGCATTATTAGGAAACGAAACAGACAGACTTGCTCTAGTCAAATTCAAAGAATCAATCTCGAATGACCCACATGGAGTCTTGAGATCCTGGAGTGAACCAATCCACTTCTGCAGCTGGAATGGAGTCACATGCGGCCATCGCCACCAAAGAGTAACGGCCTTGAACTTGGAGGGCTCTAACCTCAGAGGTACTATATCACCTTACATAAGAAACCTCACTTTTTTAAGCTCCATTAACCTCAAGAACAACAGCTTCTTTGGCGAAATCCCACATCAAGTTTGTCGTTTGTCTCGGTTGCAAAATCTGAGTCTTGGCTACAACATGTTGGAAGGTGAACTCTCAGCAATGAACCTGAGTTACTGCTCGGAGCTCAGGGAGTTAGCTCTCACAAAGAACAGAGTTACAGGAGTCATTCCCTCGGAGCTTGGCACTTTGACCAAGCTTGTGCTGCTTAATCTTGACTCAAACAATCTCACTGGAGAAATTCCACCTTCCTTGGGAAACATGTCATCACTCGAACAATTTTATGTACAAACTAACAAGCTGGTAGGAACTGTTCCGGATGAGCTAGGCAAGTTGAAAAGGTTAGAAGTTTTCGCAACAGGGGCTAATAGTCTGTCTGGTATGCTTCCTCTCTCACTTTACAACATATCCTCTTTAAGAATTCTCTCAATTACCGATAACCAGTTCGAAGGCAATTTTCCTCCGAATATAGGCCTTACACTCCCCAGCCTACAAGAACTTTATGTTGGTGGTAATAAGTTCTCCGGGGTAATCCCGGAATCACTTTCCAATGCTTCTCAACTTCAGGATATTGATGTTTCTGAAAATAATTTTGTAGGACAAGTTCCAGCTAGTTTCGGAGTTAATCTTCCAGATCTTAGAAGGTTAAATTTAGAGCACAATAATCTAGGAAACTACTCGGCTGATAGCTTAGATTTTATTGCATCTTTAGCAAATTGCAGCAAATTGGAAGGCTTGTCTTTGAGTACAAACAACTTTGGAGGTGTTTTACCAAACTCAATATCCAATTTGTCAACTTCACTAACTCAACTTTATTTTTCAAGGAATCTGATATCTGGAACTATTCCTGAGACATTGGCAAATCTGGTCAATTTGATCATCCTATCCCTATCGTATAATCTCTTTCAAGGTGTCATTCCAGCTTCTTTGGGGAAGTTAGAAAATTTGCAAGCTTTGGCTTTAGATGGGAACAAACTATCAGGAAAGATACCCTTATCTCTTGTAAACCTCACTCAAATCGCTTATCTTACTTTGTCAGAAAACAACTTAGAAGGAAGCATTACTCCGAAACTTGCAGATTGCCAATATCTGCAATACCTTGAGCTTTCACAAAACAACCTGAGTGGGACTATTCCCGTAAAGCTTTTCAGTCTTTCTTCATTATACTTTCTCAACTTATCACAGAACGGGTTGACTGGTAGCCTACCAGGGGAAGTGGGCAATCTAAGGACTATCCGTTATCTCCATCTCTCCGAAAACAATATTGCCGGTGAAATTCCTCAAACAATTGGAGATTGTGAGAGTCTAGAATTACTTTCCTTACGAGGGAATTTCTTTCAAGGGAATCTCCCATCTTCTTTGGCTTCTCTCAAAGGTCTTCAATACTTGGATCTTTCACAAAATAACTTGACAGGAAAAATTCCAAAGGATTTGCAGAAACTTCCTGTCTTGGAGTATTTGAATATCTCGTTCAATGATCTAGAGGGAGAGGTACCAAACCAAGGTATCTTTAAGAACACTACTGCAATATCAGTTGTTGGAAATATCAAGCTTTGTGGTGGTGTACCGAAGTTGCAACTTGCAAGATGCCCCAAAACAATTGAATCCAAACAGGGAAAGAGAAAAGGTCTTAAACTAACAATCATAATAGTTTGTGTGACCACGTCTTTCCTTCTGTTTGCATCCTTAGTTTTTCTTTTCCGGAGGAGGAAATCAACAGGGCAATCACAATCTGAACACTCCACAATCGGCTTTCTTTCAAAGGTTTCATACCAGAAGCTACATCAGGCTACTAATGGATTCTCTCAAAGCATGTTGATTGGAAAAGGTGCTTTTGGCTCTGTATATAAAGGTGTACTTGATCAAGAAGAAAGCATAGTTGCTGTAAAGGTCCTCAATCTTCAACAAAAAGGAGCATCCAAGAGTTTCATTGCTGAATGCAATGCATTGAGAAATATTCGACACCGGAATCTTGTTAAGATCTTGACATGCTGCTCTAGTGAGGATTACAATGGCAATGAGTTCAAGGCCTTAGTCTTTGAGTATATGTCGAATGGAAGCCTAGAGAAGATGCTACATATGGTGAACACCCATGAAAACCAATCAAGGGGTTTAAGCCTAATTCAGAGACTAAATATTGCCAGTGATGTGGCCTCTGCAATATACTATCTTCATGACCATGGTGAACATCCAATCATTCACTGTGACTTGAAGCCTAGCAATGTTCTTCTTGACAACGAAATGATTGCTCATGTAAGTGATTTCGGATTAGCAAGGCTGATATTGAACACCACTGGCATATCGGAAAGTCAAACTAGCACAACTGGAATAAAGGGCACCATTGGCTATGCTCCTCCAGGTAACATCTCCTCACTATTTAATTTCTACGTATGGTCTGACAAAAATAAAGATACATGAGTTGGATTAGTGTGGAAGAATCAAACTAGCTAGCTATCACATAGGGACTAATATATAAACGAAGTCAAATAAAATGTTTGTTTGTTTTTTTTTTTTTTTTTCATCTAACTAAAAGCTTCTTATTTTGAACGCATTGAAATTAATCAAAGTGACATAATTTTTTCTTAGAGACTGATATTGAGTTACAGAAGATATGATAACTTCTATATATTTCAGACTCCTGACATATGATGAATACCATTGATGCTTTCCTCTTTTTTTCAACACTTCAGAAACTGATTATTATATACAAGTCTTATACATCTGTTGAGAACTCAAAAACTTTAAATTTGATACTGTGCATGAGTTACAGAGTATGCAATGGGCAACGAACCATCAAAACGAGGGGACATCTATAGCTATGGGATCCTTGTGTTGGAGCTGTTCACGGGAAGGAGTCCCACGGACGAAATGTTCAAAGATGATCTCAACCTCCATAATTTCGTTAAGATGGCATTGCCAGAAAGAGTAGTTCAAATAGTTGACTCTGCTCTTCTTCCAAGCGAAGATGAAGAAACAATGGTGAGAAGACAAAACTACAACAATGGAGGCATTAATGAGATTAGTACAGAAGGAACTAGTGTTACTTTTGCGAACCAAAATCAGACAAGTGCTCATCTACAGAAATGCTTGCTTTCGGTCTTGGAGATTGGACTCGCATGTTCAGTAGTTTCACCAAATGAAAGAATGAACATAGGAGATGTCACCAAGGAGTTGCAGCATATCAGAAATGCTTATCTGGGCCTTGGGATCCATGGACAAAGACAGAGGACCGGCTAGCTAATAGGTAATATTAGAATAATATATAATTTTAATTTCATTAGCTTATAATTTAGTCCAAGTATATACCACTACACTAAAACATACAGAAGAACTATGATCTTGCAACCATTAGAAGATATAAAAAATCTAGATTAGTACCAATTAGTCTAATGTTGTCATGTTACTTACTCCCGACTTATTTAGAATGTTTTCTAATATATTCGAACTGACTTCTATAATTTGCACTGCAGGAGCTTGAAATTTCTTGAAGGAACTCCAATGGTGAAGATCTTTTGTATTTCTCTTTTGAGAATATGCTGCGACATTTGTACTGGGGCCGATTCTTATGCGAAGTTAATTTAGAACTTTGTTCGTACTGGTGTACTTGATGTTTGTTTATTTGGTTTTGTTCTCTTGCATTATGCAGATGCATGTCGAGTAGTAAATAAAATATGGGCGATGCGTAAGCACATAGACCATATATTAATACGTATGTTCTACGGAATCAAAATGACTTTTATGGATTTTGGTATACTAATCAATCATTTTCAATGTTTTTGTCAATCATCTTAAGCACTAAATAGTAGAAAATTACATGTGTGTTTTTCACTTTCCATCTTCAAAGGTGTAAAAAATATCAAAGAGCATATTACATATATTCATATCTACTTTCGTTGTTTAATTAGTTGGCGAAAATCGAGGGAGCATAATAGTAAGAACAAATTTTTATAATGCGAGAGACTTGAGTTTGAAGCCTCCCTCCTAGTTTTATTTATTATCACCCGTTTTTTTTTTTTTTGAAAAATGTAATATCACTTTTCACTTGTAGCATGTAGTAACTTGGATTACAGGTCGAAATTCGATTAAGAAAAAAAAAAGTATGAACCATTCTGTCTAAAACTTGGATTGGTTCCCATACATTATACATGCGTGTATGTCCGTGGTGCCCCTTATTATGTTCTAAATAAAGAAAAGTACCAATAAAAAGTTGACATGAATAACAATTATAAAGTTAAAAAACAAGGATAAGCAAACAATTTGCACAGTACAACTTTGTTACGTGAGTAAAACCTAGGGCTTCTTTCAAAATTCCAGGCCCAAAGTACTAAAAATAGAAAAATTCCAGATTAATTTAGAAAAATATCACATTTTAAAAAATATTTAGAATAATAAGACATTCAATGAATATTTAAAAAAAATTATTTTTTTTTCAAAATTAGTATTTTTCAATGGTACTCAAGGTAATCAGTTGGGTTACTTGTTAAAACCTATCCTCTTCGTGTTATTGAGCTTTTTATACACATGGGTTTAATTCCAGTCCAAAATTACTCAAAAAACTTTGCTCCTCACATGGACTGAGAATCACCCTTTCAGCTTAACATAATGTAAATTAACTAAATATGATTAAGAAGAAAAGCAAGTATGAATAAGAAATGAACATAACTTCAAATAGAAAAATCTTATTATTTGAAGGCAAAAAAAAGACTACACTATGAAAAACAACAAGAAAAACAAGAAAAATTATATTCTTCTGAAGGCAAAGATGTCATATGCATTATTTAGCACTTATTTATATAAACTTGGAGAAGATAAATTCAACAAAGTTAGATAGGAGTTTGGTGTAAATTTGTATTTTTATTGTCAGATCTAATCTCTGAATTTTCATTGCTTGTTTTGATATTGAAATATGCCTATTCTCCCTTTGGTCGAAGGCATTACTGTAGAAAATTTCTTATCTTTCTACTATTGCTAGAAGAATAATGCCATAGGGTACCAGTGATACCCAACAATATATGATGTGTCAGTCTGTTACTGGTTAATTATAATTATATTTCTGATAGGACCCATGTGAGACCCATTTTATTAATTAGAATCGTCCAATAACAGACAGACACATCATTATAGTCTGGACACGACTAGTGCTCCCATAGCATTCCTCTTGCAAGAATCACATGAAAATGGTTTGTAATTTGAGAGTTATGGCCCAAATACTTGAGCATGTCAGGTTAGGCCGAGCTTACAGTCCAATAGTGCTGTGATCTGATTCTGATCCATTAAATAATTGAATTGCTCTCAATTGTAAACTATAATTTTATGGAGTGAATTCGCTTCGGTGCTACCAAATTATCTATTAGTTTTCCAGATTGAAATTTATGCTCATTTTTCTGAGTCTGCATCAAAATGATAATTTAACATAAATTAAGGACAATTCTTGTTTTTAAACTAATTATTATTAAAGTCCGTAAGTTAGAAAAATTAATAACAGGCTAAAAGTAAAATGATAATATAAATCCTTAATTACTACACTTTTAAATATATAAAGAGGGTAAAAAATTCACTCCTGAATCAAGGGCAAATGCGTGTCCACAAAGAAGCCACAAACAGATCAGAAGCTGCCACATGTCTATGATTATCATCACAGATTTACTATTTTCTAAGGATGGATGATAGACAAAGAGCCACGTACCCAGCCATTTATAGTTACCTTAGTAATTGTGGGTGGTTAGCCTAATTACTGCGTTTAATTGTCCACAATCAAGTGCAAATGTATAATTTTTATTTATTTATTTATTTTTTGCTGGAAGAAGATTTCATTAAGACAAAACAGAAAGAACAGGGCTACAGAAAAGGCCACAAACACCTAAAAAAAGAAAAATTAAGGACTGGTAGTACATGATTGTTGGTTAGAAAAAACTCCAGCAGGAATATCAGACAAAGAAAAAGAGCCGAAAGAAAGAGTTAAGGTGGGGCGGCCCATGCTGCCAAATTGTGAGCTACAAAGTGCAAACGTATAATTAAATAGTCAGGGACCAACACCTATAGCCTACTAGTCTGCTGGGTTAGGTCAGTATGATGAAAGAAACAAGTTAAGAAGAGAAGTAATACAAAATAATTGTACAAGATATTCAGCTTAGGAGAGGATAATAATGGGTTTACTTAAGAAGCATAGCTTCATCTAGATTATTACTATCTCTTTGAGCGGCTCATTCGATATATAATTTTATTTATGATCATTTTTAAGTACGATTCCTATATGAAATATAGTTATTTTCACCCGAAAAAATCTAGAAAAAACTAATACTTGTTTATTGTCGTATTTATATCACTTATCTTGCTTACCATATTATCTTCACATTCTACCTGAAAATTGCATACTGGAATAAGTTTTACACGTATCTACTTCTCTGGAAGTATATTAATACCGCCTATAAAGGGCTGGCTTAGCCACCAAAATGACCAATTTTATTATTCATTAATTTTAAGTCAATCATGCTAACATATGAACAACATAGGCTTAATTCCATTTTATATTGGCACACTTGAGTTACCATGTTAGCACACTTGGTGAAACTTATGTAGCCATATTTTTACTTTATTCATTTATTCTCGGCTGTGCATTAATTGTTCACACACGTCGAATCCCATCTCACACTGAGCCCCTTAGTTTGATTTATGGAATCTACTCGGCTAATACATCTAGCCACATGTTACTCCTGACATCACATCACGTCTAAGTATAATTGAATGCTAACTCTATTCTTAAATTTGTCCTCACCGTGATTTGCCAGATTCTTACACATCATGTGTAACCTTTGTGGAGGTACATATTTTCACCATTTACATAAATATATATAACTTACGCTAGGTTATAAATTTATAGAAAATCATGTTTAGAAGCATAAAAATGAAACAATTATCACATCTTTGCAAATAAGATGAAAGCAAATATTTTGTTTTTGATACTTATATATTTACTAGTCTGAAAAGGCACGTGCTATTTGGACTACTATTTTTTGTTATTTGATTAAATAATTATAATTGTTTATAAATTTAAAAAACCATACGTTATTTCATCAAATAAATTACTGTACGTAAAAAAGTATGTATATGAAGAATGGAATTAATTAAAATTAACAAGTTACATTAAGGATATAACATAAGATATAATAAGGATGTGACATATATATTTTACGTTGAAAGAAAGTACATTATACATAAATATATGACGTATATATTTATATATAAAAAAATATCATACACAAGGATATAATTAAGAATTATCTTGTCTTTTTCACAAAAAATAGAGTTGATTTTGTGTCTCTTTTTTTGCTACAAAATTTACGTGATTTTGTTCACTAGAGATAAGCATTAGTAGATATTAAAAGTTTTCTCTAGCATGTATGAAGTAACAAAGTTAGGTATATGACTACAACATCAAAAACCTAGTAGTTATTTATTAATTATCAGACTAAGTAATTATTTGTGAGGGTTGGATAACTTGGCTATTCTAAACTTGAGTTTCATTTACACTATCATGATCTTCCATAATTGCAGCAAATGATTCTAATGATGCATCAAAAAACACCAAGGCATCATAAATAAAATATGTCTAAATCATACAAATGAAGATTATAATTGCAAGAAGAACTTCCAATGGTTATTTAAAGAAATTAAGAAAATAATTTTAAACCATTTTTTTTCGTTTAAGTTTGAGGACTATTGGATCTAATCTATATTTTAAAATTCATGGGACATAATCATGTAAAGTTAAATAAGGCAAATAAAAAAAGAACAGAAAAACAAAATAGCAGTAGAGAGATAGGTGAAGAGGAAAAGGGAGAGGAATAGAAAGCTTGAAGAAGAAAGAGCATCAATTTTTGTAGAAAAAACAAGACTTGTGAACAAAAACTTTGTTCACTCAGATAATGAAAATTATGAATTTTAATTATTAATAATGACCACCCAAATTCAATGTTGTAACAAACTATAGATTCTACTACCAGGCAGATAAAATGACATTATTTTGGCACCATTTTCTCTTTGCACAGATATGTACAATGGATTACATTAGTACGCAGTTTAATTGTCTCAATCAGATCTATGTATGTCTCAAAACTCAAATTTCATAAAAGAATTTACTTAATAAATTGATATATGTACTCAATTTAAGGACTCAGATCTGCAGCAAAACGCCTAAAAAAATGAAATAGAGAATCAACATTCTCCTCTTCAACAACCATTCTTTAAAGGATCAATGTATCCCCTGAATTTTTTTTTTGGCAATTAGGACCCTAAATTTAGAATTTTTGACATGATTAGCCCCTGAATTTTTCGTAGATTTGCAATGTATCCCCTGAACTTTTTTTTTTAGTAATTAGGACCCTGAATTTAGGATTTTTGGTATGATTAGCCCCTGAATTTTTCGCTGATTTGCAATATATCTCCTGAGTTATATGCAAATTTTTAAAAAATTAAAAAATAAATTACAAATCAACGAAAAATTCAGGGGCTAATCATGTCAAAAACTCTAAATTCACGGTCCTAATTGCCAAAAAAAAAGTTCAGGGGATACATTGCCAAAAATTCTAAATTCAGGGTCCTAATTGCCAAAAAAAAAGTTTAGGGATACATTGCAAATCATCTAAAAATTCAGGGACTAATCATGCCAGAAACCCTTCTTTAAATATATCAAGAGATAGAAAGAAAAAAAAAAGCCACTTTATATTCGATTATTTTTTAGCAAATAAATAAGGAATTAGTCTTGCACCACTTCCAAAATCTTATGTCAAATACTTGAACAATGTTAAAAGACAATCATACTAGTTATGCATGTTAAGTACTACTTACTAATAGAGGTATGGAGCTGACTAATTCTTAATTTACATGTATACTATATCTTTGTTATAATATGTAGTGTTTAAACACAGAAACGATTGTATATTGATCCTTATATACTCGTGGCACTAATGCATGATAACATACATTTTTAGATTTCCAGAGGGTTGTGCGCTCAATCAAGTCGTAAAATTCCTTCAATTTATGAGTCCTAAAAATGAGAAGCTTATGGACTTAATTAATTAGAGTAAATTGCTCTTCATACTGGTCACAGGTTCTCTTAATATGTGTATATATTTATGAGCTGTTAAATATAATCTCACCTAGATAGGTATAATACTTTTTACTTTTTTGGAAAGAAAGTTTAAATATTAGGATATCATGTTCTCCATATTGTTATATTGTTATTTCAGTTTCTTATGGCCAACGTATTTAATATATCTATATAAACAAAGGAAACAACATTTTATATACTCGATTCTAGAAAAATCCACACCAATTGATCAGAACAAGGGAAAATATAAAGGGAAAAAGAACATACGCGTTAGATATGAAAATTGGAATCTAAAATTCTCACACAAAAGAACATACCTAAAAACCCAATCTTTTCAAGAAACCAATTGACTTCCATATCTAAATTGACTAAAATCTCTACAAAATCTTACACCCAAAATTTAAAAGAACTCGAACAAAAAAGAAGATAATCAAATTCCAAAAGCCAAAACTCATAAGTCATAAGAAAAACGAAATAAGAGAAAAACAAAAAGGTCCCGTGGAGAAGAAAAGAAGGTCCCGAATCAAAGGGAAAGTCACCAAAAGGATATACTATAGACCCTTAAATCTAATAGATGTTCAAGATCTGGTGGCAGAAAGAAAAGATGGAAAATGTGGCAGAAATTTTACTGTATACCAAAACCCAAATGCCACTTATTATATGCTAGAGGTTTTTGTTGTTACGTTGTGGAGCCTTTGGAAAGAACGAAACAATGTGAAACATGGATCTCGGGGCCGTCGACCAAATAAAGTTCAGGAATCAGCTGGTCGTTTTCTACATGAGTTCCAACAAACTCGGTTGAAGGTTGACGGTGCCCTGCTACCAAAAAACCGTCCGGTTTGTGATAAATGGAAATGCCCTCTTGCAGGTCATCTTAAGTTAAATGTTGATGCTGCTATCGATTCTACATCTAATAGTATCGGCGTTGGTGGAGTGCTCAAAGATAATAATGGCAATGTTATAGATGCTCTGTCTAAACGTCTCTGCCTCATCCAAAGTCCTTACGTTGCTTAATTATTGGCTATGAAAGAGGTTTTATCCTGGTGCAAATACAGGGGTTATGCGGCCCATATGCTTGAAAGTGATTGCTTATCTGCTGTAATGGCTGCCAATGCTAAAGTTGGTCTTTCCACCGAAGCTATTTTGATTGGAGATATCCAGTCTTTGTTTTTGGATTGTCAAGTGGGTTCTTGCTCCTTTGTAGCCCGAGAGAGCAACACTATGGCCCACACTTTGGCAAAGTTATATTTTAAAGATGACTTTATGTTTTCTGGGTTTGATGATATCTTGAGATGTATAGCCCACTATGTGGCTTCTGATCTTGGGTAATGCAATTTTTGTTTTCCCTCAAAAAAAGAAAGAAAAGGATACATGCATATAGGAGGGAAAAAAAAGAACAATTAAGTAAATTTATATATGCATTAAAAAAAATTGTAAAGCATAGAGAAAATCTTGTAAAAGATACGTCAGTATAAACAAAAAAATGTCTTTAGTCTAAAACGATTCATGAAAAAAAAATAATAAAGACGAATTGCAACGCCCCAAGTCCCACATTGGGTATGTTCTGGGAAAATCATGGGTATTTAAGTGATGGTCTATGAGCCCAAAAGTACCTTCAAGCTAGCACTTTTGGGTGAGACCCAATGGTATTACATTTGGTATTCAGAGCATACCCAATCCATACCTGTGTGGGCCTTGGAAGGCTGCCACGGGCCGGAATCGTGGTAAATGTGGACCCCGCCCATAGGGGTTGTATGTGGGCTATTGAATGTGGACTCCCTAGCGAGGACGTTAGGCTCTTAACGGGGGAGATTGTAACGCCCCAAGTCCCACATTGGGTATGCTCTGGGAAGATTATGCTCTGGGAAGATTATGGGTCCAAGTCCCGCCCCAAGTCCCACATTGGGTATGCTCTGGGAAGATTATGGGTCCAAGTCCCACATTGGGTATGCTCTGGGAAGATTATGGGTATTTAAGTGATGGTCTATAAGTCCCACATTAGGTACGCTCTGGGAAGATTATGAGTATTTAAGTGATGGTCTATGAGCCCAAAAGTACCTTCAAGCTAGCACTTTTGGGTGAGATCCAATGGTGTTACACGAATATTATATAAATATGAAATATGACATACTAAGACATAGTACTCTACAATACCCTCATTTTTGCCAAGAGTAGTCGTTACCCTCCTCATATTTGAAATTAGATCCACATGCTTTTTTTTTTGTTTTGTTTTTTTTTTCTTTTTTTTACAAATGTAGTATCAGTTTACCCCATTTTTCACAAATATAATGTATTTTTTTCTGAATTTTTAAGTGCCAATTTGCTAGATGTTTAGCCCCTCATATTTAAAATTTACTCCACACACTCCTTTTTGTTTTATTACAAATGTAGTGTCAATTTACTCCATTTTTCACAAATACAGTATGTTTTATCTACATTTTTAAAATCTAGTGCCAATTTGCCCAAGTGAAGATTTATGAATATTGAAATTTTTTTCCACCATTATCAATTTTAACATAAAATTATCTTCCGAATTCGTACACAAATTTGAAAACATGGTGATTTTATCTCATTTATTCCCCCTTATCATGTGTTTTGAAAAATTCTTCATCATTTTCAAGTTTAACATACTTGCTAATCGGGATAAAGTGACATAACATGAACAAAAATTGGGGTAAAATGACTCTACATGTCTAAATACTTGGCTATGTGGGTGAAATTTTAAATGTAAGAGGATAAAAAGACGACTACTCATAAAAGTGAATGGGCTGTAGGACATTTTGTCCTGACATAATATTTGTGTGCGTAGAAAGAATTGTATGGTTTTTAGTTGGAGTACCTAGTTTTATCCCAAGGAGTCTTCATCCTCCAAGCAACTACCAGCTCTAAAGATCAGGATCAACTTTTGTGATCATTACACGGCTAGAATCACAAAATAAAGATGAGGAAAAAAAAAAGAACCTTGATAATTAGGAAAGAGGATTGGATAAGCAGACATTTTGCTCAGTGCAACTTCATTACGTGAGTAAAACCTACCTTCTTATTTCACTCTGTTTCTTTCCTCCCTCCATTCAGAAACAGAGGAGGGACACTTTGCTCATGTGAAAAGAAATTGGGTGGGTCAACTTCTCCTTTCACAATTGCCAACTCCTAAAGTTGTCTTTAAAATAGTTGAAACCCCATGTTTTGGTTTGAGAATAGGTAGCTCCATCATGTCATTCATGCCAAAATCAAGGTCCCTTATGTTTAAATCAGCAGCCCTTTGGACTCATTGACAGATAAGGAGTCATGTACTCATAGACTCTCTTTATCCAATCCATGTGTTTCCTCGTTGACTCAACATTTTCCCCATTTTCCCATCTGACAATGTACTGAATACTGTACAAATTCCCTTATCTCTGTGGAAATGGAATTTCCGATTCTGATATCTCATTCACCTTTCCGCCATATGGGGTCATCGTCAAGGCCACTTTCTCTACTTCTAGACACCATTTCCATAGCTCTTCCATAACATTTACTGATATGGGTCCTTTCACATAATCCGATTTAGCCTTGAAGAAGCTCTTAGATTGGGGTGTTCTATGGATTAGTACTTCTACTAATGGTGAATCTTTTGGGTACCCAGAGAAGTAGATTACAGAGTCAATCCAACTCATTTCACTGCAGTCCCTAAGATTCAAACCCAACTCAGGAAATTTCTCGCCCATTATCTCAACAAGCTCATCAGCTTTCCCGAGAAAAAAACAATCAAACCTGACTTTGAGCCGTGACAAGTCGTTTCCTACTCTGTTCACTAATTTATCTTGTGACGATCCCACAATGACTCTAGCGTACAAATTTTCATCGAACTTTGGACTAACGTACTGCCATTTATGGACAAGCTTAGTTGAATCTTCGTCTAACCTTTTTTCGAGGCTGAACACGGAGACTGTCGCTGGAACGTGAACGAGCTTGATTTTCCATCAAAGAACCACACAGAAACTGGCTCCCCCACCTCCCCTGATGGCCCAAAACAGAGCCTCACCCATGGATTTTCGATCAAGAACCGCTCCCATTCGCGTCAACTACACGCGCGTCAACAATATTATCCGCAGCCATTCCGTATCTTCTCATCATGGTTCCAATCCCACCACCGGAAAAGTGCCTGCCGGCGGCCACAGTCGGGCAGACCCCCGCCGGAAAACCATGAACTGGGCTTTTCTCTGCTATTTTATAGTATAGTTCGCCTATGGTTGCTCCGGCTTCAACCCAGTAGTGTTCTTTTCTAGGTCAACGACAATGGCTCGGAGGTTTAGTAGACTGAGAACGAGAAATGGGGAAGCGGAGGTGGTGTAGGAGAGGCCTTCGTAGTCGTGGCCGCCACTCTCGATTCTTAGTTGGAGTCCGCTTTGCTTGCAGCAAACGACAGTCGTTTGGACGTGGGAGTAAACCAAAGGCGTGACCATAAAGAGAGGTTCTGGGGTTGTGGGGAAGGAGAATCTGAGGTTTTTAATGGTAGAGTTGAGAAGGAAATAGGTAGGTGGAATTGGTGGGAGAGTGGAGGATTTTGGAGATTGGGGTATTGGGTGGGAAGTTTTGGGTAAAGCATTGGACGAATTTATCCTCTTGGCCTGAGGAGTTAGATGATGATATTGGGTTTTGGAGTGTGAAAAGGGAAACGGAACAGCAGAGAATGACTCTACCGATTTTTGGCTTCATTTCTTATTTTTGGCTAAAATGGTTTGTTTGTTAATAACGATACAAGATAATAAAAAGAGCAAGGAAAGATCACCAAAATCTCTTTGAGAAAGTGATGGAAATTTTACGTAGTTTTGCAAGACATTTTGGGGGTTGGGAAGATTACCAAAATCTCTCTGAGAAAGTGACTGAAATTTTGTATAATTTTGCAAGACATTTGGGAGTTAATAGACCAATTATCAGAATGCATGTGAAACATGCGGTCAACACAATATAATGGAGATTTTCTAATAAGTTCATATTTAGATCTGGTTGTAGTACCACACACATGATTTTTGATCTGTGAGGGTTTTGAATTCTGTTTACTAGATCAAATTTGATAATTTTTTTCTTTGGATTCAGTGGGCGTGGATATCATTTGGTGTTGGACTTATAGTACTTTATCCGCCAAAAACGTAGCTCAGTTGCAAGTGAAGATAATTATTTGCTGGTGGTACTTGTTATCTTCTTATTATGGAGAATTATGGTAACTCACAATCTTGTTATTGTTCTGTTTGTAATCCATTTTTTATCTCTTTTTTTGATGAGTTTGAAATTGTAATCCTTTGTGTTTGTACTTTAATTGAAACTTTTTAGCTTTTATGAATATAATTCCCTTTAGGAGCCCATTTTTATCTTATATATATATATGATTCCCAATCCAATAGGTGTCTTTTTTTTCATCTATCCATAGATATTTTTTTTAGCCATTGGATCAATTATCTAATAGTTACCATAATTTGAGTAGTTGAAAAAAATAATAAAAAGAAATATATGTTATTTAATATTTTTTCCCTCTATCTTTTACTATAAAAGGACGTGTATGATCAATTTTAATAGAAAAAACAATAGCTATGGACAGGTGATACCTACTGGATTGGTGTCCTTTATATGTATATATATAGATATAAATTCACAATTTCTAATACTCAATCAATTACTTGTATACTTTTCAATCTTTTCAATACTCAATTAGTATTTTTTTAATGCTCAACAAATTACAAAATTAATTTATTAATTACTAGATTGTAAAAGATCAAAAATAGTATTTCAGATGGGTATTAGAGTAAAATTTAAATTTTGTATCATATTTAGCATTTTTTTACCAAATATAGTATTAGCAATTACTTTTGTATTAAATTAAATACTTAAAGGAGACATGATATAATCATGTTAATCTAGTTCAAGAGGGTCAAAATCACAAAAAAAAAAAAAAGGACACCACTAAAAATTTTCAGACTTTGTTCTTTTGTTACAAGTTAGCCAAAACATAGGGCTTAAACTGCAGAAATCTATTAGTTCTAATATTTTTTGCGCTTAACCCATTTCTTGTTATTTCGATATATTTTAACATCATAATAGAGATGAGTTCAAGCCCTTAGATTTCAAGCGCAGTCCAAATTTTCGTCATATGGGTAGGGGCAAAACAAGGCTCTGTTTAAGTCCTATGATTCACAACTTAGCCCTTACTACTAGGGGTGCACATCGGGTCGAGTTTCGGGTATTCAGATTCAGTTATTTAGTTTCAAGTATATAAAAATAAATAATCGAAACCGAACCGACATGTATCAGTTATTCGGGTTTCGAGTACTTCGGGTATTCGGGTGGATCGGGTCAGGTTTTATGGAAGCATAAAACTTTTTTTCTCTTCTTTTTTTTACCACATAATAAATAATTTTGTTTTTTTCCTCCTATTTTATGCATAATTAACTTTTTGCACAATGCATACAATGTCATAAATATTGAAATATAAAAGGAGAAAAAAAAAAAGGCAAAGAGAAATAAATTATTAAATAACTAATTTTAAAGTTTTTTTTTTTATTTTTTTTTTTTATAATAGTGGTAGGTTCGGATCGAGTTTGGGTACCGAACTCCCCAAAATGTGTATCCTTACCCGAATTAAAAATCATTCGGTTCGGTCGGATTGTACCCAAATTTTCGGATTTTGAATCCGAAATCTCGAGTCGGGGCCGGGCGGATATCTCGGGTCGGGTTGAGTTTTTACATTTTTGTGTAACCCTACTTACTACATAGGTGACAAAAGAAAGGTGATTCTTATTAGAGAAAAACTCCAATTCTCCTGTTTCGTAGGTGTTCGTTTCCTAGCCGACAGTCTGAGTCGGGTGGATTTGTCAGTCATATATAAAGAGGCCATTAATGATTAAACCGATCCTCTTGACTTTAAAAGTTATTACTAATGGTCTATCCATTGGTTACCTCCCATAAATGGATGGTCGACGGTTCCGCTAACTTACTATATTCTAAGAAGTTCTCATCATTCAAACAACTAATTTTGATAGAAACACACACACAAAAAAAGAAAAAAAAAACACAAAAAAAAAAGAAACTTGATATAAACAATTAATCATAAAGTTACAAAACAAGGATAAGCAAACACTTTGCTTTTTTTTTTTGGTAAGTTGCTTAGTACAACTTCATTCCGTGAGTAAAACCTACCCTCTTGTTTCACTCTACTTCCCTCCTTTCATTCAAAAACAGAGGAGGGACACTTTGCTCATATGAAAAGAAATTCAGTGGGTCAACTTCTCCCTTCACCATCGCCAACCTCCTAAAATTCTTTTTAAAATACTTGAGACCCCATGTTTTGGATTGGGAGTAGGTAGCTCCACTAAACTCATTCACGCCCAAATCAAGATCCCTGTAGTTTAAATAAGCAGTTCTTGGATTGGTAGATACATGAGGAATCATGTGCTCATAAACTCTCCTTATCCAGTCCATGTGTTTTTTCGTTGACTTTACACTTTCCCCATCTTCCCATTTGACCAAATACTGAATATTGTACAAATTTCCTTCTCTATGTGGAAATGGAGTATCAGATTCAGATACCTCATTCATCTTTCCCCCAAATGGATCCATAATCAAGATTGGTTTCTCTTCTTCCAAACACCATTTCCAAAGCTCTTCCAAACCATTTTCCGATATGGGTTCCTTGACAAAATCCGATTTAGCCTTGAAGAAGCTCTTAGGTTGGGGTGTTCTATTAACAAGCACTTCTAATTGTGATTCTCTTGGGTACCCAGAAAAGTAAAGTACGGATTCAATCCAACTCATTTCACTACAGTCCCTAACGTTCAAACCCAATTCAGGAAAATTTTCCTTCATTATCTCGACAAGCTCCTCAGCTTTCCCGAGAAACAAACAATGGAACCTGACTTTAAGCCTTGATATGTCGTTTCCTACTCTGTTTACTTCATCTTCTAGTGACTCAACAATGACTCTAACGAACAAATTTTCATCCAACTTTGGACTAACGTACTGCCATTTGTGGACAAGCTTAGTAGAATAATTGCCTAACCTTTTCTCGAGGTTGAAAACGGTGACCGTCGTTGGAACATGAACGAGCTTGATTTTCCACGAAAGAACGACACAAAAACTCGATCCCCCACCTCCCCTGATGGCCCAAAACAGAGCTTCTCCCATGGATTTTCGATCTAGAATCATTCCATTCACGTCGACTACACGCGCGTCGATAACATTATCGGCGGCCAACCCGTATTTCCTCAACATGGTCCCAAATCCACCACCGGAAAAGTGCCCGCCGGTGGCGACCGTCGGGCAAAGTCCGGCCGGAAACCCATGAACTGGACTTTTCTCTGCTATTTTGTAATACAGTTCGCCTAAGGTTGCTCCGGCTTCGACCCAGGTGGTGTTTTGTTCTAAATCAACGACAATGGATCGGAGGTTTTGTAGATCGAGAACCACAAATGGGGAACCGGAGGTGGTGTAGGAGAGGCCTTCGTAGTCATGGCCGCCGCTTTCGATTCTGAGCTGGAGACCGTTTTGTTTGGAGCAAACGACAGTCGTTTGGACGTGGGAGTGGAGCAAAGGGGTCACTATAAAGAGCGGTTTTGGGATAGTTGAGAATGAGAATCTGAGGTTTTGAATGGAGGATTGGAGAAGGTATTGGTAGGAGGAATTGGTGGGAGAGTAGAGGATTTTGGAGATGGGGATTTCGGGTGGGGAGTTTTCTTCAAGGCATCGGATGAAATTGTCTTGGACTGAGGAATAAGAAGTTGATGATGATGATGATGATGATATTGGGTTTTGGAGTATTAAAATGGAAATGGAACAGAAGAGAAGAATTACTTTTGGCTTCATTCTTATTTTAGGCTATGAGTAGATGATGATGATGATATTGGGTTTTGGAGCATGGAGCTGGAGATGGAACAGAAGAGAAGAATTCTACAGATTTTGTTTTCATTTATTATTTTGGACAGTCTTAATGGCACAAATGGTCCATGGACTATCCAAGTTATTTAATTTTGTCTCCAAAGTTCTAATTTTTATAATTAAGCCCTTACAATTTGATCGCTAAATTCTGAAATTATAACATATTGTTAAATTTAAGACAAAATATACATAAAAGATGCAGGTTGTAGCAATTGAAAAGGTATTTAATGGAAAATAAGTTGAACAAAAGCCTCTTTTTACGGTACTTTGAGCTGTACATTTGGAGAAAATATTTATGTGTTTGTTCTTTTTTATACTTAAAATTCTCAAATTACTACTTGAATACACTTTTGGATACTTCTTTATGCGTGTTTTCTGTCAAATATTTAATAATAAGTTGTAGTTTTGAAAGTTAAGATATCGACTTGCAGCAAATTAAAAAGTTCAAGAGTTTTTTTGCTAATAAAATCAGAACCGTTTTTAAATTTATTTATTTTATTTGTTTTTTACGTTGAAGGTTTAGGGTAATCTAATTCCCAATTCATCGTCGTACTCTTTTTTATTTTCATTTTTCATTTTTCTTTATCCTCTCTTTGAAGATATAATATTAAAATCACAAAGGTATTTGCTGTAATCTTACCTATGTGTTATTTATGCTCTAAAGAAAAAATTGTTCTTTGTTTGGACACTTACATAATATATTTTCATTATTATTTTTTAATCTTTGCTCAAATGATTATATATTGACATGTGATTTTAAATAATAATACTATTATTTAGTTCTTGTAAGTGTTATCTTTAAGTTTGCTTATTTATGTTTTTTTTTTCACAATTTTAATAGGTTTATATATGTATATATGCATCATTTTTTTTTTATCATATACAATATAGTACTGGCTCGTTTGGCACGCAGGATTGGATTGGATTGAATTAGACTATTAAACCAGGTTGGATTGGATAGTACTATCTATTACTATACTATGTTTGGTGTAACACAAGAGTAAAACAAAGTAAGTGTAACAAATTTTTTTTTAATATAGTTCTAATTATGTTTTATTTATAAATAAATAAATATTTACAATAATAAAAAAGATAAATTTAAATGATGATTATATAAAATAATATGATTTTAATTTATTTATGAAAAATAGGTATATAAAAAGAAAATACATATTTTAGTTATAAAATAAAAGTTAGAATTTAATTAATATTTATATTAATTAAAAAATTTATTAAAGAAAAAAAAAGAAAAAAAAAGGTGTGTGTTGGACTAGGGCTAAATTATCCCAATTAAATAAATTAAGTTAATCTCTAGTTGGGATATTTTAGCTCTATAGGGATGAGACTAAAAAGTAGGGATGTCAACGGGGCGGAGCGGGACCGATTTTGTGTTTATCATCCCTGTTCCCATTATTATTTTACTATACCATCCCCGCATCATTCACCATTTTATTTGGTGCGGGGCAATTTCGGAGAATCTCTATCGGGGATTGGTTTCCCTATTGGTATATCGAGGTCCCCGTTTGGAATCGTCATCTTTTATAAATTAAACAATTCTATGTTAGTTCAAGTCTTTTAAAAGTCTAATTACATCGAAAAACAATGAAAATTAAAGTTAACTTCATTGAAAATTCCAATTTTAGACCTAAATAACTAAAAAACACATTCAAATAAAACTTTAACATGTTAGAATTGTCAAATATAAAATATTTAATACTAAAATCATATAGCATATCATTCATTCATAAAGCTATCACAATCCCAAATAACTCAAAAAATATTAGTATATGACTATATATTATTAGATCTTTTTTCTTTTTAAAAAACATCTACTTGAATCACTATTATATAAAAAAAATAGAAATTAACTTATATATAATCGGGGCAGGGTCGGTGCGGTACACTCAATCCCAAGCCCGCCCTGCCCCGCCATATATTAAACAGTGAATCCCCACTCCGTACTCCGCATCATTTATAACAGTGAAAGCCCGCCCCGTTCGGGCCGGTGTACCATGGTGCACCACCCCATTCGGTGAAATTGACATCCCTACTAAAAAGTAGGACGGACTTCTTTATCCAGTTTCCCACGGACCTAAACATAGAATTAGACAAAAGAGTCCAGTCCCACGTTTTAGTCTGAGTCACCAAACGGACTGGTAAGGATGTGTCCCAAACTAGTATATATCTATACTATATATTAACCGTGAATATGCTGCTCTTCATCTAATTTTTTTTTCGTTTCTACCCTTGTTTATTTTTATTTTTTTTAATTTCATTATATAATAAAGTGAAGTCATTTACTCATTAAACGAACAATAATTTTTTTTTTTTTTGAGAGAGGATGAATGATAATTTGGAGCTTCTATTGATTTTTCCTTTTTTTTGGTGCGCATGCCCAGGGGTACGTTGTAAAATACTGAACACAAGAACCGAAGAATATCCTTGGTAATGTATGTGTGTCATTTTCTTTTAATTTGTAGTAAGTGATGGTCATTAGTTAAGTCCAAAACTATAAAATGGTGTCATTTATGTCATGTAACTCATAGCTGTCGAGGGCCCAATTATCCAAGTCTGATTTTTAAGGCGGTGGTTTCTATGTCCTTTGGCACTGCAATATCATCTAAGGCTATTTTGGTAATTAAATACAATGACAAATGAGAAACCACCACTAGCCAACTAAGCCCAAAGGCATTCCAAGTCAGCTTGTTGTTTAGTTGGGCAGTAGCATTTTTACCTTTTTTTTTTTTTTTTTTCCCGAGTAAGCGTTACTTAAAACTAAACTTTGGAGTTTTTCCCCCCCCCCCCCTAAATAATGGTTTTTTTTTTTTTTTTTAAGGGAAACACCTTTTGAGACTTAAATACTCATGGCCTCTTCATGTCTATCCTTATTCTTAGTTTTCGTCAAACAACTAAACACATTAATATAAGTTTTTTTTTTTATTTATTGCCAAAAATTTGAACTATGTATGATCAAAAAAGTATAATTTAAAAATTCAGAATTTGGCTCTACAAACTCTTCTTTGTTTTCCTCTCTCCCAATTTATAATTTTTGTTTTTAAAAAAACCTTATTCGATTTTATAAATTCTACAATTTTCACTATCCATGTATATTGAATTTTCATCAACTCTAAAGTTATTTATTAAGAATATTCTTGAAAAAGCTTATCTCAAGCTGATTAGTTTTGCAGTTTTCTTCTGTTGCCTTTTTCTCTCTTTTTCTTCTTTTTTCTTCTTCATGAATGTTTTGATTCATAATTGGTATATAGCCAAAAAATAATTTTTTCTATCTCGTTTAACATTTGAACGATGGATATTTACTTAAATTGGACCTAAAATTTGATCATTTTGCTATAAGACCTTTTATTTTATCTTATAATATTTATAGAGAAATACTATAAAAGTTTTAATGAAATACTATTTTCACCTTTATTGTGTTTGGAAATGCCAAAAATATTCCTTGGGCCTTGCAAATCAACTCAAAATATCATTTTGACCATTTTTGTCAGATAACATTTTCAAATGCCATGATACCTTTACTAAATTATATCCATATATCACAAAATATATATGGAAACACTGTATCTTTTAGTTTAACAAATTATGAAAGTGAAGCAAAAATTCATATTAATAGAGTTTAACTGGTTTGAATCCATAGAATTGTTAGCAATAAAAAAACTTACGTTTTTATGGTCTGTTATAATATAATGATGAAAAAGGAACCGAGAGATTATACTTTCTAAAACCTCATTACAATAAGCTTTCAATCTTAATTGTGATGTGTTGCTATAAAAGAAAGAACGTTAAATATAAGAATGATGAAATTTTCCTGACAATGATAATTTCGAAATCAGTGTAAAAAATTATCATTTTGTTACTTATTGTTCCATACAATATGTGTATTTGGTAATTGTAAATGCCTTCAAGAATAACTTGTTTTACTTCTAAATTTCTCACTTATGCCATATTTGCATAAATGTGTGGTATGTGCTAGATCTAGATCAAAATTATATAATATGACCATTTTACAAATCTTTGTTGAGAAGTCACCCTAAGCTTTATACAAGTTAACACGTATCT
Source organism: Trema orientale (assembly GCA_002914845.1). Classification (NCBI taxonomy): domain Eukaryota; kingdom Viridiplantae; phylum Streptophyta; class Magnoliopsida; order Rosales; family Cannabaceae; genus Trema; species Trema orientale. The sequence continues at coordinate 1,625,119 of JXTC01000010.1, forward strand.
GTGCCATCTAATTTATTAGTATTATTTCATTAAGTATAATGTGGGAACTTAAAAAAAAATGTGGTGTTAGAATTGTTGACAATAGGTTCAAGCTTAAAATTTGGACCTAAGTGACAAAAGTCTCAAACCAAAAACCTATGGGCAAACACAGATGGCCTTATTGGCAAATTATTGAGGGCGTGTACGAGAGAAAATTTAGACGAAGGGGCTTATGTGTAAAACTGTGTCTCAAATATGCCCATTAAGGGCTGATACGTGTGAAATTTTCCCTAATATCCCGTCTCTTCTTTCTCTCTCTCTCCCACTACTTCTCTCCTATCACTTTCTCGCATCTCCCTACCACTCGACGAAAGATGACTACCACGACCACCACTGGCGATATGTGCACCAGCCTCGTGAAAGCTATTCTCTAGTGACCATTGTTGGTAGCCATCATATGGCGCAGCGGAAGGTAGTAGGTGTAACAATCAAAATTTTTACACCCATATCAGAGTTTAGGAATCGATATGGTTTT
>JXTC01000010.1:1626492-1652552 GCA_002914845.1 Trema orientale
TGAACAACAAATTCATGATCGAATCATAAATTGAGCGCTCTATCGTTCAAGTACCAAATCATTACTCAAGGGAATCATTTCTCTAACTTCCGTTAGGAAGGAATGGATTCCATATTGTTAATTAATATTCCCAGCTATCTATATTCTCATGCCTCTAACATATAAGGATTTGGTCCAGTATAAATTGAGACGTTACCGAATACATCAAGAGACATAAAAATATAAACAGGAGTCTATTAATTACTCAGGATTAAGATCATTCCATATATGATCATTAGTTGATAAATTTGAGTATTCAGTTCTATAACGGATGTTATCGAATATTCAAATTTATCTGGTCCAGTCCTATATAATCTCAATTATATATAGTACCTCCATTTGATGTCACTACATAAACAGTCCGGATAAGACTGTTCCATTCTCAATGGTAATGGACCGTACTAGGATTATTTATATTAAAGATCCCAGCTTTAATAATTAATCACGGACTAATTTTAGATTATATCCCTTAAACTTAATCCTCTTGTATGTATAACTTTTATACATACTAAGTTTAAGGTCACATTTTATAATCACGGAATTTTCATGATATTTTTATATTATCATAAATAATATATACAAGCAAATAAAAAATCAAATATATTTATTTATTAGCAAGTCATTGTTTACATTTTGCTCTTAGGGCAAAAACACCAACAACCATAACCCTAGGCTAACACTACCCTACTCACCGGTGATAGGCTCGACGGAGATGCAAGAAAAATTTGACTGAGACTCCCATATTACTTCAATTCAAGAAAATTGATCACCACATGGTGTTGTGAACTTCTCCACAAGGTTGCCCTGACCTCAGGCAAGTTTTCCTGAACCTCCCACTGTCCAATTTGACTTCAGTCATTGGAATTTAAGAGTGGGAAAGTTTACACCGTGAGTAATTTAGATTTTTTATGTGACTTTGAAATTAGCAACCTGCAGAAATGAGATTCAAATTTTGCCTTATTTTGTGCACCACGTCTCGAGTTTGAGCCCTAGAGCCTAGTTAACAAACCGAATATATATGAAAGTTATTATTGGCACCCAGGTTGGAGGGGTAATGTTCATTTCATCATTTAAGCAATAGTTGGAAATGTTTTTCCATAGAAAGAGAACAGAGGATCACGAAAGCCCATCGACCATCCAATTGAGCATTGGGGAGCATCTTGAGTGTCTAAAAGCTTAGCTAAGCTTTCTCGATAAGGTAGGGGATTCAATTACTTTATTTAAACTAGTTTTGATTAAAATTAAATATATTATGAAATTTTGGAAATGCTATGAACTGTGATTATTAAAATTGATTTGAATACTATTTTGGTGAATTGGCATATGTGAGAGATCATGAATGGCTCTGGAATGGTTTCAGATATTGTTTTCCGTATGTTGAACTTGGGGTTTGGTTGAAGTATGATCTAATATGCAGCTAGAATTTCAAGAGCACAAAATAGTTTCATTGAAAAACCAAAGCATGTTTTTTCTTTTTTTTTTTTTTTTCAGAACATTTATTCACTGCATGGTTAGTTTGGACTCTGTTTCATAGTGCACATATTATAAGATCACAGATGAGGTCTATCTTAGGTATCATAGATTTTAATAGGCTAAATAAAATTAAAAAATAAGAAAATTGAAAGCGGCGACAATTGTCCCCGCTTTAGAGTTTAAATAAAATTAAGAAAATAAGAAAATCTAAAGCGGCGACAATTGTCTAAACACATTTGTTACATCAAATAGAATTTGAATTTAGTAGTGATAGTAATAAATGCTTCACTTTTTTTTTTTTTTTTTTGATGTGCTCTGTATGAACTTACAATCATTATATCTCAAAAGTCTCATCATCAAATGTGCACTTTCTATGTGTTTGGAATTGCCTTGTGTTCATATGTTATGGATTTTAATTTACGCAGGCTTAGTGACTATGGTTTAGTCAATATAAATATCCCAACTAATGGAGCTGAGATAAATGGCGTATTTGGTGTTTTCACTTCTTTGGGCGGTTTGAGTGACTCCACTAGCCTTTTTACTTCTCAGCGGAGAAGGGATGATCTTCCATCTTCTCAGGCACCTTACTCTTTGACGGCAGGTATAATCTTTGTTACTTTTTTTTCTACAATTGCTTTACTTTTATTTTTTCTAAAGGGTTTTATCATTTATATATTTTTCATGTAGATCCTAGCGCAACCACAAGTACGGTTGTACGTAGGCCTATTTGTGGTAAGAAGACTATTCTTTTTGCCAAGTTTGCCACTGGTGGAAAGTTGTCTGTCACCTTTGACGCCGCGTATTGCCAACCTATTTGTGTCAAGGATGAGAGGTTTAATAATGAGATTGGATATGTCATGCGCCATCACGGCATTTTCCATCATAAGGAATGGAGACTAGTGCCTGAGGATGAGAGGGCACCATTGCGAGAGTATCTTTTGGTAAGTTAACATCTTGCCTTCTAAATTTTTTTATCTGTCACTAATTTAATGTATAATTACAGGAGAACTTTGATATTAATTTGTATAACAAGACAATGCTAAAGTGTATTGATAAGCAAATGAGGAATGTATGGAAGGGCCACAAGTACAAGCTCTATACCTATTTCAAGGATAATGAAGGAGAGGATGATGTTGAGATGGCTAAGAGGATACCCCACCCAGACTTGAAGAAAGAGCAGCAAAAAGATTGGGTGATGTTGTGTGACCATTGGAGTTTTGAGAAGTTTAAGGGAATTATTTAATTATGTTTCTTTATTAAATTCATGTTCCAACTTAACTAATGAAATTTTATTATTTTATTAACCAGGAATGGTCAGTAAAGAATATTAAGGCACGATCAAAAAGGAAGTGGGGGTCAAGGAATGGGTCAGTGTCAACTCCACAGCATCACATTCGACGTGAAAAGGATTTGAAACAGGCAACTGGTCAAATTGAGACTTGGCGATAGAGACATTATGACCCCAGTAAGGGATGGATTAGCCCAGATCTTGAGTCGTTCTATGTAAATAAATTTTGAGTTTTGCATTTCACAGATATATAAAATTTTTGTTAAATCACCCTAACTAATATATAAATTTCCATATAGGATCGTATGATGGGTTTGAGGGTGGAACACACTCCTGAGATCTTGTCCGATAAGGAGATCATGGAACATGTTCTTGGGCGCCATTTCATTTGTTTAGGAGCATGGAGCCGGTCTCCTAGCGGTTCGACTGCCACGTCTGATGTGGATTTTGGTGAACCCCATCGTTCGACATATAACGAGCTCGTTGAGTGCCTTACTAGCACACAATAATAGCTTTTTGAGGTTGTGGAGGGACTCAATGAGTGTCGACAGGTGCTTAGGGAGCATAATCTCATGCCATCTCCCAGATCTACATGACTGTCTCTAATCAGAATTTAGGTCCTACGACTCGCATTCCGCCTACTACTCAACGTACTTCTGAACATGAGGATGATTGTCAGGAGTCATTTATTTTAGTAGTTTTATTATATTATTTTTAATGTTGTACTTCCGACTACGGTGATAGTTGTTATGACTTGTCTATTCTGGTGTTGGTACTTTAGTAGTCTTATAATATTGTATTAAATATATCTATTAAAACTTAGTTTATGTGCTTTTTAATTACCTTCTATGACAAATTATTAGTGTTTTATGAATATATGATAATAATTGTTCTCATTTATATTTTGAATTAATATGAAAATTACGATTTTTTTGACTAAAAAGATGAAAATTTTACCTACACATAACCAAGTGTTATCTACACATATAAAACTTTTATCTAAACATAAAAAGAAAAATTCAGTTTCCTCGCACAGAGCGTGACACGTGGCACAACCAATTGTGACACGTGGATGTAGCTAGATCTTGACACATGGCGCTACCAGATCGTGAAATATGGCTCCACCAAAATGGGACACGTAGCCCCAATCAACTCTCAACATTCGGTATTATCAGATCGTGACACGTGGCGTAATCATATTACTACACATTACATCCATCATATCATGATATGTGGCGACATCAGAGTGAGACACGTGGCATCTATCATGTCATGACACATGGCACCCATTGATTGTAGGGTGTGGCAGTACTAGAACGTGCTATGTGGCGGCACCTGATCATGCCATGTGTCTACGTCTTATGATGCCATGTCATCTCTGTCAAAATTTACACGTAAGCACCACATCAGAATGTATATCATCATTAGATTCTAGTCATCCTAGTGGGGCTCCAATTAATGTTACTTACATATAGCAATATGCATTGGGAAGTACCTTTACCTATAGGTTATTTCTTACACATCTCTTCTCTTATAGTATATATATGTCGGTAAAAGTATTCTCCTACACATTGTATGCTTTTACCTACACATACATGAGTTGGTAAAGGCCTCATTTTCTTATAGTGGAACTGCATGATTTTTCTGAAAAGGTAATTGAGTATCTTATTAGGCATTTCATGTTCACCCTTCTTTTTCCTCTTCAAGTGGTGTTCAGTGTAACTTAGGTGACCAGTATACTGATTAGGAGGCTACCTTCTTTAGTAATTCATATTTTGGTAATGCTTAGAGTCTTGGATTCGAATTTGGCATTCATCTTTTTGTTTGGATTAAATAAAAGATGTTTAGCAATGAACTAAGATTATTACCTTATAATTATATCTTTAAACTCTATATGCCTTATTAGTACTAAGTACTAAAGTGCAGATGATGATGATGCATGGACTTATACTTGATTATAGTTTTCCAATTTAATATCGATCTATATTTACTAGTGATATAAAAACTGTAGAATTGGTTCACTAGTTAAAATTCTAAAACTATTCAAAATAAAACCTTTCCAATCGAAAACTTTCTTAATATTTTTATAACTAAATCAGAAATTTTAAAATTAAGTGAAATTTTCATTCTATCATTGATCTGAATTCTGGTCGTGACAAAGACTTTGTTGCTAGTTTGTGTGAAGTTTTGATTTCTCATTTATTACTAAATTCTGAAAGATGAGGGTGCAAATTTTTCTTGTTAAATGGGTGCCAATATAATTGGATATGCATTGAATATTTTGATGATTATTCAAATATATATATATATATTAATACTCGTGAGGCACGCAATTCTGTTGACGAACAAAAGTTAAGAGTGCTCATTCATTTCGCTGACCTAATTAAGCAAGGGGAATGATTCACGCAATGTATAATAATGGGAAAAAAAAAATCCCCACTTGTAACGTTATCTAAAAAAGGAAATGAAGAAAATACTGGTTACATAGTTCCGGCACCGGGGATAAATAAACAAAAGAGAGTGTTGATCCATGATGTTATTAAAAATAGTCCACTGATTTGGTACACAGTAAATACTATAAGAAATCCATCACGTGTATCTTTTTCTAAAGAGTAGGAGGAAAATGTCCTGCTTTTGCAAATCTCGGAATATTATAATACAACGAATATATTATTAGCCGAGTTGAAAGTTTTTAGACAGCAAGTGAAGGTGTCGCATATAATAGAGCAATGCACTTTACCTTAAAGTAGCTTTGAATCAATTTCAATTGACAAAGGGAGAGATAAAAATTGTAGGCTCACTTTACGGAAAGAGGCTTTGAAGCACCGTTTATAAGGGTTTTTTTTTTTTATTTTTGTTTTCCTTAGCTTTAAAATAAATTACACTTACGACTCAACATCCAGTCTAACAATGAAAGCCCCGAGTTCGTCTACGGATGTAGCTCTTCACCTAAAAGATAATAACATCCTGAACTGAATTTTAGTGAAGTGATCATTGTATACACTCATTTCTTCTTAAATAACAAAATATCTCTTTTTAAGGATAAAATATATCCCTACGTTGGATTAGCAAATCAATACTAATTTCACTCTTTTTTCTTATTTAGTCAAAATTTATATACGAAAAACAAAAATTAGCCTTCTTTTAAACTTGTGAAAAAAATTACCTTTTTTAACCAAACAAATACAACCCAAAAAACAAATGATGCACGGTGAAAAACAAAATATAATGCAATAAAGAAGATTTAATGAAGAAAAGTCATACCCAATTTTCTTTTCGATTTGTTCTCCATTATTAGTTAATAATTGTGTGTAGCTAAAGGGTACTCGGATCTTTTATTAAAAAAATTAATTACTTAATTTGGCCAAATTAGATGGATAAGCAGAATTTATATCAATTCCTTAGTTTAGAAAGATATTTTTGTTAGGATAAAGATTGCGAAACCAAAATCTTACGCAATAAACTTATATCAATGTTGTATCACTTTTAGCTATATAATTTTAAATAGTTAATTTTACTCTAAAATAAGAAGTAATTGAAATGCATACCATATCATATGATGTAAAATTTTGATATCCATAGCATTACTTTTTTTGTTAATATATATTTATTAAAACCAATGGTATGATTTTAGCATTTCAAATATAAGCCCTTCGGATGTTTTTATAACTATCACCTAACCACTACTTAATGTAGTCAGTGCTAAAGTCCGTATCGGTATACATAATAGACAAGCAATATTAAAGGCCAAAAGATTGTACGCCACTCGAAGGCTCCGGTGAACAGTGCTAGATATTCTTTCAGATAATTAACTCGGGGTTGGTGGAGAAATTAAAAAAAAAAATGAAAACGTCTATTTAGGTCCGTAAGTCTAGTAATTATTTGGAGTAAAAATATATAGATAGATGCTTAAAAAAAAAAAAAAAAAAGATCACAAAGACAACAATATAATATTTTTTTTAACGAAAAAAGCAAAACAAGACTTGGTAAAACGAAGCAATTTTGTGTAACAAGTACGAAGAAAAAAATATAGCCATGTTGAAGACATCACCTTCCAAGATAGACGTACTAGTTGGGCCGCCTGATTGACTGAAACCAATAGTTACTAATATTTGTTGCACGTTACATGGACAACTTAATTTAATATCCGTGGTTGGAGCAATTTTCAACAGCTGAAGTTCCCTTGTCGCTTCCACCTTGAACTGCACCGCTTGCTGGAATAAACAAATGGTGATGGTCCTTGCAAGGTACTGTAATGCTTAAGTCAACAGGCGATTTTGGTTATAAATAATCAAAAATTCTGAGAAAGGAAACTTCTATTTATAGGAAAATTTTGTTGGGAACCATATGATGGAGATCATTTGCGTTGCTCGATGTGGATATTTTGTTTGAAACACTCGGGACATATGAAATATAATTCCCTGGTACTTGACAATTAGATTTGTCCTCAATCACGTATTTCCCGCCTTTGTAATTTTACGCTCGACCCTATGGATATATACCAAACCCTGGATCGGAGACTATGCGACTTCCTTGGAAATAAAGTCGTTCAGAGGCTTTGGAGTTCAACTTCCATAAAGTCTGACTGATATGTTTGCACATGAAGTAAACAGTGATTTGATTTTTCGTGTCTTCTTTACATCTCAGTGGAAGTAACATGCACACAATATTGATTTAAATTTTAAGGTGAATTTAGATCTAATCTCACACGTACAAGAAAATAAAAATTAATATTTAACATGGTTGAGTTATGAAATATAGCATGCATCTACATGAGATTAATATCAATAACTATTTCATTAAAAAAAAATAATAATTTGCACTGTGCAATTTCTGCCTATTCGAAAGCACCTAAAAACTTTCAAGTATATTATCTCTATTTTTACTAATCTGAAAATCCTATGAACTCATAATTATATTTTAATTTTCTCTATCCTGAAAACCCTAAAAGATATTACATTTTTTTACTCTGTTTAGCTCACTCTCTTTTGCCTCATGTTATACAAGTGGCACAAAAGTCTATATATAGAGACTGATGCAAGAGTTTCAAATCTACGAGGAGTCCATACACGGCTGGCCATTATCCTATGACTTACCAAGGGTCCTATATCAAAGACTAATTCACGTAAGTAACTAGTAAGGGTCCTATTTGTATAGGACTTTTTAATTAATTAACAGCCACACAACAAAATTAATAGTACTTTTGTCAGTCCAATTTGTTTTTCACAAATTTTTTAACAGAGAAATTTTTTTTACAAGATACGATGCATGTATTAGTAATGCACACTAGAAGCTAAAAGCCTAAGTCGAAGTAAATTATGGAAATTCGAACATAAAAGCAAAGCCCCCAAATAATCTATGCCACCAGTACATGCAGGTCGTAAAACTGACTCAAAAATTTATATTAATAGGTCTCCGCCACGAGTAGGACTTAATTAATTCACAACTACTATGGTCGGCCGTTTACACTTGCACAAAACAAATATTACTTTTAGAAGTTGGACTTCAAACCTACTTGATAATTAAGTGATTATGGACAGGTGTCATACAATTGACGGTCTTCGATCTGCTTATAAAGAATTATAAGGTGAATATCAAAGTATAAATGTATTTCACTCACTTAAAAAAAAATATTTCACAAACTTACGATATACGTACCAAGTATACTTATTCTTCGGACTACCTTCGTCTCAAACACAATATCTCAAACAAAATCGATCAGCTTTACAATCATATCTTACGCCCTATGGATCTCCATATCTTACTTGGAGTCATTTTGTTATTAACATTATTCACTGATACGGCTAATTCATCTCAATTAGCTTTGCCTGGCTGCCGCGACCGGTGCGGTGACCTGAAAATTCCATATCCATTCGGCATCGGCGATAACTGTTACTTGGAAGAAGCCTTCAACGTCACTTGCGATGATTCCGCGAGTCCGTCCATCGCATTTCTGGGGACAAGTAATTTAAATATTACCAAAATATCCCTCCACAACGGTGAGTTGGAAGTCCTGCAGTCCGTAGCCAAAGACTGTAACGACGGACAAGGCAACAACAACGTAGCAGCCGATTTCTGGCTTTCCGATTTCACCATTTCCGCCACCAAAAACAAGTTCACCGCCATCGGCTGCGACACCTACGCCATCCTCGAAGGCTACCGAGACGGGCAAAGCTACACAACCGGCTGCACGTCCTTGTGCGACCGAAAGGAAGACGTGAACTTCGGGTCCTGTTCGGGCGCCGGGTGTTGCCAGATCACCTCTATACCCAGTGGACTTAGGAACATCACGGTGTGGTTGTCAAGTTATTACAATCACTCGAAGGTGCGGAGCTTTAGTCCATGTAGCTATGCGGTTTTGGCCGAGGAACGCAAGTTCAAGTTTTCGGAGACGAGTTTCGAGCATTTTGAGGACATAAAGGAGTTTCCTATGGTTCTGGACTGGGCAGTCGGGAACTTGTCGTGTGAACAAGCTCGAAGAAGGGGGAATTTGGCTTGTGCACAAAATAGCAAGTGTGTCAACTCCAACTCCAGCTCTGGCTACCTTTGCCGGTGCTTGCCTGGTTATGATGGGAATCCGTACCACCCAGATGGTTGCCAAGGTGATATATATATATATAAGTGCTAGTACAGTAGAAATTTTTTCTCAACCAAAAAAGAAAACAGACATTAAAAATTAGATAGTTACGAAATTAATATATATTAATTTAGTTGTGAAATGAAATTCATTCCAACATTTTACCATCAAATTGAAATCTCATGGTTTATATTACTCTTTTTATCTTTCCTATTAATAATAGAAAAATACCCGGACTCAAATTTTTTATTTTTTGTCTTTGATAAACGGAGTCAATTGATCTAAATATATTTACTCTATATATATAAAGAAAAACATGTATATATATAGTCTCACTCCAATAGCTTTTTTTTTTTTCTTTTATTTTCTTTTTTAGCTGTTACATCATCTAACTTATGTAAGAATCTAAGTAGTTTGGAAAGAAAATAAATAATAAATATATATTAATATTCTTTTTTTCTATTTTTTTATCGTAAAAAGACTGTTCAAAATGAACTTTAATTAAGTAAAACAATATAAATAGATAAAAGAAAAAAAATTTAAAAAATACCTACTGAAATGGTGCTTGATTTTTTTCTTGCTTTTGCTATTAGTTTATTGATTTTTTTTCTTTTTACAGGACTAGTTTACTTTTTTCGTAAGGATTTTAATTATACTAGACAAGTGCTATCTAAGATATATATTCTGTCGAATTTTAGTATATCACGAAAGAGCAAAATGAAATTCGTAAGGTCTGCTTTAGTATAGGTATCAATTATAAATTAGAATTATCGAATTTAATCAAAGGTCATGATGTGCCAACTGTACAACATGAGCGACTAAATAAATAGCACATTATCATAGCTTTGTTAATTGAAAAAAAAAATCACTTTTAACATGTGCACAATCTCATGAATACATTTGTTTATCCCAATTAAATTAAATGAATAATTTTTTTAGTTAGGGACCACGTCAAATAATCGAATATATTTTTATGAAAACTTATAGCCAGCATGGCGTTCATGTTTGGTTAATTATCTTTCGGACTGTCTGTGGTTAATAGCTCTTTTTGTAGGAACCTTTTTAATTTAAAAAAAAAAAAAGAGATTTCAGGTTTTGTGGGACAAATGATGGTTCTACAAGTGCGTTCTATAATTATTGATGCTTTCCACTGCCTACTTTATTTATGTAAAACCGAGTTTCATATATATTAGATTCTTTACCATTAAGGTCTTTTTATTTCATTTTTGTATATGCATAGACCAATACGATCAGGCGATCCTTATTTAACTTGATTTTGGTTCTACGTTGTTGCAGATATTGACGAGTGCATTAAATCAAACCCTTGCATCAATGGAATATGCAAAAATATACCAGGAGGTTTCAAATGTTCGTGTCGAAAGGGGTATGCACTAGATGGTGGAACTAATATCTGCACTAAAGTCAATTCTAGTACAAAAGAAACGAGACATCTGTTCCTCCACATTATATTTGGTAAGTGTGTATTATATATACTTAGCGACTTGCTTATATAGTTATTCGCTAAACACATGGATTATCTAGGAAAATACATATGCGTGTAGATTAGGAAATAATGTTAAGAAGCTCAAAGAAGTTGAGAAAATGAGAAAACCAAAAAAAAAAAAAAAGTATTTGAGTAGTGAAATTAATTAGTACAATTATAAATTCCTAAAGAATACATACATATATAGGTATACATTCTATACCAACATCCGAAAAAGCACTATCATGTTAAAAGAATAAAATAAGAATATAAGCAAAAAGATAAAAGAAAATCAATAAAAGATATAAAAACCCTGCTATCCATTGAGTAAAAGCAATTTTTAAAAAAAAATTTGAAAATTTTCGTTGTCATTTTCCTTCTTTTTTTTTTTTCGTTCTCTTTCCCGCACCAAAATCCAGGAACAAAGTAGAGCCGAAATATAGAAATAATCCTATTTAATTAACAAATTAAGGTAACCTAGAACTCCTAATAGAGTGGGGTCGAGATTGGGTAGAAATAAGTATTTTCCTTTGATTTGTAATAAGTAGAAGTTATTAGTTAAATCCCACTTTAAAAAAATAACAAATTAAGGTAAGTAGATAATTGAAGAAGATTACATAAAACTGTCCATCACAAACATTTTTTCTCATGACTGAAACCCGATGACAGAAAAGGAATTTTACAAGTAGAAATCCATAATTTGTTTTAGAAAAGTTTATATTCTTCAATTTTTCAGAAAAACAACAGCTTGTATTAAAGTAAACAACTCTATAAAAGTTTATGAAAATAATCCAATGTATATATTCTCCAAATTTTGTAATCACTATTAAACATAAATTGATAATATATATAAGTCGTAAAGCATGTCTAAGCATCATCATCATCACAAAGTAGGCGTAGAAATTATATATACTAAATCAATAATATGAGCTATAAAGTGTTAATATAAGTCTAAGATAAATAAAATAGAAGTATCCGAAAAAAGTTACCAACTACTAAAGTAGAAACTAAACTTCCTCCAACTCACTCCACAGTGGAGTTACCTAAATCACACCGAGCACTACTTGAAAGGGGAAAAGATAGAAAGATAAGTATGCAAATGCTTAATAGGAATTCAATTACCATTTTTGTATGGATATGGATTAACAAACCTACATTGTTAGTGTTTTTCTATGTAGATTTATAAAACTAAGTCCATATATGTAATCAAAAACATGTATATAAGCCACATATAAAAAAAAACACAAAACTAGTATATAATTGTACAAATCATAAATCAACTAATAAAGCTAAGTGAGATCTCATCCTCACATCACGGCTCTGAAGTACCAGTTACCAAAGCTACCTAGTATTCTGATATTATATCAGTTAAATCTTGCACAGATTCTTAGGTCTTTTATCTAGTGGTATAGCAACTTACCACCAACCTAAACTACCGTTAAGGAAAAATGATCTCAGGTGTGATCCTTTGTTATGTATAATATATTTCAAAGTTTGAAATAACCATGCAACAGAGATATAATAAAAATTATGCTTCTATTTGGTATTATTCTAAGATTTATGGAAAATTGGGTAGCATAAAAGTTGTATTTTTCCATAACCAAAATCTAAAGCCTGCAATAAAAATATATATGTCACTTCTAGAATAATTCAAGATGGTTCAATATATAGTCTACGAAACTACCGAATATCCATCAACATCAATTTAATTCAAGATAATCCATATTTTCTAGCATAGTATTATAATGTACAATTTAAATCAAAACAAGTATAAAAACCAAGTAATTGAACTCCTATCTCTCTGTGATACCTATGTTAAGCTATTGGCATTCGTGTATCTCCTGTGAGTTGGTCGGGTGCTCGATTGCCATTTTGGAAATCCGATCTCCTGCTTTGGGAGGCTATTTTTTTCAATTGAGTCTTAAATGGTCAAAAAGACATTAGCATTGTATTCCTAATGCCTAAATTAGTTAGGATAGCTATAAACCTTATCTAATTTAGGTCCAAAGTAAAACTCGACCCCTAATATACAAAACGAGGTGAAAACTGAACTCGTCGCCTCGAGTTTTGTGGCCGCTGGAGAAACATATCAATATTATATATCAAAACATATTTCTCAACATCATTGAGTCCAAATATGATATTAGAACTTCGTTTTGACAATGGAAAAATTCGACCATTTGAACTAAAACACATAAATCTCTTAAATTGTCCAAAAACTTACCAGAGATGAATCGGCACAAACTAAGGGCTAAGGTACAGCAAGTTCAGCTTGGGAGGAGGGTATTGGCCGGCTGTGGTGGCGAACGGCGATGAGTTCACTGGAAACAACATCAAAAGGCACCTGGGTTATGCAACCAGCACCAGTGGCCAGTGTTGTGGCCTTGTCAGACGAAGGGGCCTAGCTAGTGCATCGGGCTTGGGCTCCTTCTAGTTGCCGAATCTTGGGAAAACCGAGAGGGAGGAGAAGCTCGTAGAAGAAAGAGGGAAAGGGGAGAAAATTAAAGGATTTATTAGGAATACTCTGGGGTTTTCTTTTGACATACGACAGATATTGGCTAGGCACCCAGCTTTTTAAAATTGTATTTTGACCTTGTGTTTCAAGTTTCCCTTCAATTTAGTTCTTTCAAAATTATGAAATCACGCCAGTTCAAAATTTTTTTCTTTTTTTACTGCCACCCGAATTTAACAAATTTTCAGCCACTTAAATTAATTTTTAATCTAAAATTAGTAAGAAATTACACCAATACCTTATGAAAAATTAAGGTTTTTACATCTTTATTGGTGTACAGTGATAACTCAACAACATCAAGTCTCTAATATAATTATATATTTAACACCAGACACTTATCATGGGTGAATCTGCTTCTAAATTTCCACGTGGACGTCAAACTTGCATTAGTGAACCAACTGAACTTTTAACATTTTCCAGGAATAAATAATTAAGGAATATTTTAGTTCTTTTTAGATAAAAGAAAGGGAGAAATTAAGTGCACGCCACAACCCAAGAAAATATTATTCTGATCACCATTAAACATAAAGTAAATATTAATTATATAACATAATCCATGTACAATCTATTTCCTTGATTATAAAAAATTATATCTTACTAGATTGTGAAATCTTCAAGCTTAAGACATGACTGAAATCTTCAAGCTTAAGACATGACTTAATAACATATATATATAGTTGTCAATTTAGTAGATATTTTTTTTTAGCCGTTGGATCATCATCTAATAGTGATCCAACAGCTATAATGATATACATGAAAATATGTGCATCATTAATGCTATTTCTCTCTCTTACTTTTTACTATTAAAAAATGTGCAAAATAAATTTTAATTTATCAAAACGATACTATATGTATAGATAAAAAAAAAATACTAGATCGGTGCCTTATATATATATATATATTTAGAATGTGTTTGAAAGGTGTGGAAAGAAATAAGATTATTATATTTGTTGTCATTTGTGTAATATGTCTGATTATGTATTTTCTATATAGTTATTTTTGGAAGTAATATATTAATAGTTATTTTTGGAAGAAATATATTAAACAAAAGGAGGAGAGAAAAAAGAAGAGGAATTTACAGCTAGAGCATCTACTAAACCGCTCATGATGAAAACAGAGACACATCATAAATATTTTCAAAACTAGCATCATTGTCATATCACACATATAAAATTACTTGGATACCTATTTCCTAACAAATACGTTAAAATATATTCTTCTCCAATAAATCCCACACTGTTTTTGCCACTAGTACTGCCATCTGCATGCAACACCATTGCCACTATCACCAATCCTAATTCCGATCCCAGTAGTTCTTCTGCTCGACCAGGGTTGAAAATTTTTGACTGTAGTCAAATTTGTTCAATCCCGTCTTCTAGCCTTTCCAAC
The DNA here is from genome assembly GCA_002914845.1 of Trema orientale. Taxonomy (NCBI): domain Eukaryota; kingdom Viridiplantae; phylum Streptophyta; class Magnoliopsida; order Rosales; family Cannabaceae; genus Trema; species Trema orientale. Next base: position 1,641,254 of record JXTC01000010.1, read on the forward strand.
CGATTTTTGACTGATGGTAAAAAAATTTTGACTACTGTTATATCTGCTGCCTTCTCAGTGCCACCTCTTTCACTTTTACTTTTTTTTTATGTAGTAAAAAATTTCGACCATGTCGAGTTAGAATAACTTCGGAACTCCGAAGTTTTCATTAATGAAAGTCCTAAATTTATAAATAGTTTATAATTTATCTCTTTTTCCATCACATGCTTTAAAATAAGGCTAACAATTGATAAGATGCAAGAAAAAGATGGCAATACATTGCTACCTATTATATAACTAATCGTTATACCGCGCTTTGTGCGAGTTATATTAATATTGCATACATTAAGCCTAATTTACAGTTAGATTCAATGTCTTTCAATATTAAAAAATATATTTATCTCTATATTTATTTTGATGAGACGAACGTAGCATAACCATTTGTTTGATGAACTAAATTTATTATAAGTTATCATTAATATTAAATTAAATATAATATTATATAATACATGTATATATTACAACCAATCATAGCAAAGAAAAATAATGATAGGACTAACCATATCATGAAAAAATTAGGATTTTTCTACAAATTTTAAAAATAGAATAGTGATCAAAGATATAGTTAGGTTCAATGTATTTCAACATCAAAAAATATATTTATCTCTTTATTTATTTTGATGAGATGAATGTAATCCAACTTTTTGACGTTCGATGAACTAAATTTAATATAAGGAATCATTAATATTAAAATAAAATTTAATATTTTATAAAACATTAAATTATGTATTTATCTCTCTCTATATTTATTTTGATGAGACGAATGTAGCACAATCATTTGTTCAATTCGATGAACTAAATTTATTATAAGGTATCATTAATATTAAACTAAATACAATATTATATAATACATGTATATATTACAACCAATCATAACAAAGAAAAATAATGATAGGACCAATCATATCATGAAGAAATTAGGAATTTTCTAAAAATTTTAAAAATAGAATGGTGATCAAAGAAGCTATCAGAGCTTTTAGCTTCACGCTTAATATATATATAGATAGATATAGATATAGATATAGATATATAGATATAGATTCTTTAAAAAATAAAATAAATTTCTTAGCAATTTTTTTTTTTTTTTTTTGAAAAAAAGTGGAGCTTAACTAATGACCACCACTTACTACAAATTAAAGGAAAATAACACACACACACACATTACCAAGGTTTGAACCCCTGACCCCCCCAAACACACACACAACCCTCAAACCTTGGACCAACTGAGCTAGCCCCAGTTGGTAAATTTCTTAGCAATTTAATTCTTCTAAGCACCTCAAATTGGTGCTTTTGGATCCTGATCACTACGCGCTTCAATTGGGTGGGCAATTGAATAAGTCGTCAATTTTGCGTAATTAAGCAAAAAAAATAAAAAATAAAAAATAAAGAGAGGGAACAACTAAAAATGGGTCCTAAATATATTTTTATGGAAAGAAAAAAAAAAGAGAGAACAACTAAAAATGGGTCCTAAATATATTTTTATGGATAAAAAGAAATTAATTATTAAAATAAATCATTTTCTATTGTTAGCATGTGTATGATTGCTTTATTTTCGGAACAAAAGATTAGCGACAAGAGCCATCACCTCTATTTCTTAATAAAAAGGTCACATTATTAGTAGTATTGCAAGGCATTCTATTATAAGAGTTTATCATACCCACAACAACCTTAAAATTCACTTTCGAACACATGGATAATGAATCTCGAAATGCCATAAGATCCAAATCTTCATCATTTTGAAGTATAGCACCAACCTCCATAAATATTAAATTTTTTCCAGATTTGGAACATAGAATATTATATCTAAAAGAAAAACACAAAAGAAAAAGACAAAAAACAAACAATCAAACAAAATCTACAAAGATCTTGAATCTAGAACAAAAATCTCATAACATACCTTCCCAAAAATGGAAGAGTTATTTAAAAAAAAAATAAAAAATGCAACCAGAGAAGATCTACCGATCTCCATATTCTGTAAGATAGAAATCAACATAGAAAAGTTGTGAGGAGTAAGAATATGAAGTTGCTTTTAACCTAAATACATCTTTAATCAAGGTACTTTGGAGGAGTTAATTATTTCTCAGAAATTACCTTAAGAAGTAAAATGTAATTGATCGTGTATATATATATATATATTTATATATGGAATTGTGATTAAAACCTCAATATGTGCAGGTATAAGCACGTGCCTGATAGCTTTATGGGCAATCATATACTGTGGAATAAAGAAAAGACGGATGATCAAGCTCAAAGAAAGTTTTTTCGAACAAAATGGTGGCCTGATTTTAGAACAACTACTGTCTTGTCAAAGAGAGTCTTTAGAGAAAACTTGCCAAATCTTTACCGCGGAAGAACTCAGAAGAGCTACAAACAATTATCATGAAAGAGGAATTCTTGGTGAAGGAGCAAATGGGATCGTGTACAAAGGAATATTATCGGATCAAAGGATTGTTGCCATTAAGAAGTCCAAAATTGGTACCCAAATACAAACGGAGCAATTCGTCAATGAAGTTATTGTACTGACGAAAATCAACCATATAAATGTGGTTAGGCTCTTGGGATGTTGTTTGGAGACAAAAGTTCCGCTCTTAGTTTACGAGTATGTTAGCAATGGGACTCTTTTCCAACATATTCAAAACAAAGGCCAAGAATCTTATCCCTCACTTTCATGGGAATTGAGATTGAAGATAGCAACAGAAACTGCAGAAGCACTTGCACATTTGCACTCCTGCATTAATACTCCAATTGTACATAGAGATGTGAAAGCTGCAAATATACTCTTAGATGATAATTATACAGCAAAAGTTTCGGACTTTGGTGCTTCGCGATTGATTCCTCTGGATGAAGCTCAACTATTAACTCTTGTTCAAGGAACATTTGGTTACTTGGATCCAGAATACATGCAATCGAGCCAACTAACCGAAAAAAGTGACGTATATAGCTTTGGTGTGGTTTTAGTCGAACTACTATCAAGCAGACCAGCAGTTTCTTTCGACAAGCCTTTGATGGAAAGAAACTTAGCAATGTGCTTCGTCTCCGCAATGAAAGAGGACTGCTTACTTCAAATCCTTGACAGAGACATTGTGACGGACATTAATGTTGATGTCCTGAAGGAAGTTGCTAATCTTGCAGAAAAATGTTTAAGCGTAAAAGGGGAAGAAAGGCCTAGCATGAAAGAAGTTGCAGTGGAGTTACAAGCATTGAGAAAAGTATACCATATGCATTCTAAAGAAAGTGAAAACTTTGCTAAAGCCCCTTTTGGTCCTTATTCTATTAACATTGTTCACGATTGTGGCTCTACAAGTATAGCTGCCTTCACAAGCATGAAAAGCGAAATGTTGAATCCATTTGGTGAACGATATGTAATACAATAGACTGCTTCTAATTTTGAATGATATTGAGTATTAGATATTGGGAGTGCTTTTGTAACACGCACTTAGAAGATGTGTTTGCTTATAGCTAGGAACAGAATATTTTTAGTTAAGAAGTCCCTGTTGTAATTGAGGAAAGGAATTCTGAGTAGATATAAGCATGTATAAACTTCGAGTCTCCTAGGATGTACCGAGATTTCTTTTCACATATATATATATATATATATATAGGAAGCTCGTCGATGAAAAAGTGAGAATAAAAGGAAACTTTACATTGTCTGTATATCTGTCAAATGAATGTACAGGAGCCATGTATATATTTATACAAAAAATGAAAAAGAAAAACGAAATAAAGAAAAAAACAAATAAAATAGGGCAACAACTAAATGTCGATCTACAACGGCTATCCGAATTAACTCTGAGAATTAGGAGCAGAGGCTGAGCGCAATGACTATATATTGCCAAGGTGGAGCAGGAATATTGTCAATCATTCCCATTGTCAGGTATTTACTAAGATCTATTGTCCTTAAGTATGTATTTTACGAAACCCAACTAAAAAGAGTGTTGTATTATATTTTGATTCTTGGATGCTCAATTCAGTTTAGCTTAGTTTGTGTTTGTTTTCAGGTGAGTAGCGAACAATCCCTTTAATTATGTATTAAGATGGGAATAAAGGATAATTAAACTATTATGGGTAGTTTGATTATTTTAAGTAGGTATATGTATACTAGGAGGCTATAATTAAGCACTCATCTAAGTAGTAAAAATAGTGAAAACACTAACTGAATAAAATAATACATCTAAACTTACTAGATTACAAACACTCACTACACCCTTTCTAACACAAGCTTCAAGCAAGCGAATTTTTTTTTTTTTTTTTTAACTTCCTCCCCTAGCCAATCACATCTATCCGTTAAAAACTTTTTTATAATTTTCATTTTTTTTCTTTTTGCTTGAAGATATTTCTTTTTTGTCTTTTGTTTTTCTTTATTTGGTACTTAGCTTCATTTTTACATCCATTTTTATATGATTGTGTATGTTCCTTTTTTACTCATCTGTATGAGTATTTTATTTTCTTAAATTTTTGTTTAAATCTATTCTGGGGTGCAAATTAATTTCTAATGTGAATTGAATCTCTTCATATAAGGGTATCTATATAAATATATATATATATATATATATTTCTTTTATATTTTAAACGAACATGGGTTTTGTTCGTTCTGGAAATTATTGAGGAGATATATAAAATCACTCGAATCGAGTGATCTTGTCGGATTTTGTGTTTTCATCCAAGAATGCTCCTGTATACCTCCATCAATTAATAAAAAATTACTTGTTCTTTATTAGTTTTAGGATAATATTTTTTTTACTATATCTGTGTGCAAAGTTTTTATTTTATTATTTATAGCACTTTTAATCATGAAATGGGTGCTTTAATTCAAGTTCTCTTTTTTAAAATTTTAAAATAAGGATAAAAATTTACTTAAAAAATAATTTGATAAAGAAAAGGTGTCTTTATGTTAGGATCTTATCGCAAAATGACTGAATTTTTATTTTTTTGAGATCCACGTAGAAATTACATATTGGACAAAATTGTAATTTTATTCTTTTGGGTAACAAGTTTATAGAATAATTTAAATCAAAGAAGCATCTTTTTCAAAATAATGATATGCGCTGATTATTAAAATATGTATATATATGTGTGTGTGATGTGCGCATTCATCACTCTTTTTTTTTTTTTTTCTTTTTTTCATTATTGTTGTAGTTATTTTATGGGGTCTAAACCCCGTGTTTTATATGCATATGGGTCATTGGCAATTATAGCAGAGCAGTTTGCAGTCATTTTCTTGAGAGATTATAAATTTTTTTTCGTTCCTTATTTAAGCTCTTAATCAAACCATCTTCTCCTGAAAAATAAGAAATGAAGCCAAAAATGAGTAGAATTCTTCTCCTGTTTTTCATTTCCATTTTCATACTCCAAAACCCAATATCATCATCATCATGTTATTCCTCGGTACATGACAATTTCATCCAGTGCCTTAACCAAAACTCTCCACCCCAGAGCCCAATCTCCCAAATCCTCTACGCTCCCGCCAACTCCTCCTACTTTCCCCTTCTACAATCTTCCATTCAAAACCTCAGATTCTTTTCCACCGTAACCCCAAAACCTCTCTTCATACTCACTCCTTTGCTCTATTCTCACGTCCAAACGGCTGTCGTTTGCTGCAAACAGAATGGTCTCCAACTCACAATCCAAAGCGGCGGACACGACTACGAAGGCCTCTCCTACACCGCCTCTGGTTCCCCATTTGTCGTTCTCGAACTACAAAACCTCCGATCCATCGTTGTTGACATAGACCAAAACACTGCCTGGGTCGATGCCGGAGCAACAGTAGGCGAACTCTACTACAAAATAGCAGAGAAAAGTCCGGTTCATGGTTTCCCGGCGGGAATTTGCCCGACGGTCGCCGCCGGCGGGCACTTTTCCGGCGGCGGGTTTGGTACCATGGTGAGGAAATTCGGGTTGGCGGCCGATAACGTTATAGACGCGCGTGTAGTTGATGCGAGCGGGAGGATTCTTGATCGAAAATCCATGGGAGAAGCTCTGTTTTGGGCCATCAGGGGAGGTGGGGCGTCGAGTTTTTGTGTCGTTCTATCGTGGAAAATCGAGCTCGTTCATGTTCCAACTACAGTCACTGTTTTCACTCTCGAAAGAACGTTAGGCCAGGATTCTACTAAGCTTGTCCATAAATGGCAATACGTTAGTCCAGAGTTTGATGAAAATTTGCTCGTTAGAGTGGTTGTGCATTCACCAGAAGACGAAGTGAACAGAGTTGGACACAACGTATCACGCCTCTCGGTCATTTTCGAGGGTTTGTTTCTCGGGAAAGCTGATGAGCTTGTTGGGATAATGGAGGAAGAATTTCCTGAATTGGGTTTGAATCTTAGGGACTGTAGTGAAATGAGTTGGATTGAATCCGTACTTTACTTTTCTATGTACCCAAGAGATTCACCATTGGAAGTGCTAGTCAGTAGAACACCCCAACCTAAGAGCTTCTTCAAGGCTAAATCGGATTTTGTCAATGAACCCTTATCAGAAAATGTTTTGGAAAAGCTTTGGAAATGGTGTTTGGAAGAAGAGAAACCAATCTTGATTTTGGAACCATTTGGGGGGAGGATGAATGAGATATCTGAGTCCGAAACTCCTTTTCCACACAGAGAAGGGAATTTGTACAATATTCAGTACTTGGTGCAATGGGAAGACGGGGAAAATTTTAAGTCAACGAAGAAACACCTGGATTGGATAAGGAGAGTTTATGAGCGCATGACTCCTTATGTATCTTCCAATCCAAGAGGTGCTTATTTAAACTATAGGGATCTTGATTTGGGCGTGAATGACTTTGATGGAGCTACCTACTCCCAAGCCAAGACATGGGGTTTCAAGTATTTTAAAGAAAATTTTAGGAGGTTGGCAATTGTGAAAGGAGAAGTTGACCCACTCAATTTCTTTGCATATGAACAAAGTGTCCCTCCTCTATTTCTGAATGAAGCGGGGAGAGAAATTGAGTGAATGAAGTTGTAATAACAAATGTTTGTTTATCCTTGTCTTTTTGCTTTATGATTAACTGGTTTATATCGTTTTTTTTTTTTTTTTTGGTTTCATGATACCTAGTGATTTATAAAAATAATTAAAATATTGATAGTTGCTTTCTTTTCTTGAATAAAAAATTTATATTGCTTAAATGATGCAACATCTTAGAATATAATACCATTATCAATTATTTACTTAGATAATTTACTATCAACATCTTAGAATATAAATAAGTGCATAATGGCATCTCAAGGAGTGACAACATTTACTTGATTGCATATTCGGGCTAAGGAAACAAACACTCCTGAAAATTACAAGAGGAATTTTTCATAGGACTAGGACCATCGTCAACGGAAAACATTTTATTAATTATAATAACAAAACAGTAGATATAGAACACATTTTTTGGAACGCACTCTTGTATATACATGCTAAAAAATATTTCATTTTTAATTTAGATATTAGTTTTAGTTATAAAATATCTTTTCATTCTGTTACTACTAATTTACTAGTAAATATCTCATATTTTAATAAATGATAAAGAAAGTACTTTTTTTTATTCTCATTTCACGATTTACTTAACATCTAGACTCCGACAATATTTGTTATAATGTTAAAATAAGGGATATTTCAGTAGAATTAAAGTGTCTATGTCACAGTTCCTCAACTTGTTAGTTCAATTTTTTATTTAGGGGAAACGAAGAATCGTATCAAATATGATTGGAAACATATACGTGAAGAAGAAAGACTGACATGGTTATGAAGGACTTGAAGATTGAGAAATAGAGAAGTGAGCAGAAGAAGAAGAGGACAAGGTGACTACTCAAACCTATAAACTCCATTAGAATGCACCGACTTCAAGAATCCGTCCTCTAATTTAACTTGTTTGATTTTTCCTCACGTCACCTACAAGCTCCAGCAGCCTTGATATTGGGCTTTCTTCTGAATTAAATGCTGGGCTATTTAAAGAGAATATCTATAAGAAATGGTTCATTTTTTCACCAATTTAATAAACGACTGCAGAAAGTACCCTACTGGCCCCTGAATTTTGTTAATGGTAGTCGTTTCCTTCTCATTTGAACTTTTGCCCACGTCTCCTTTTTTTTTGCATATGCAGTGTCAGTTTATCCCATTTTCATTGATATATTGTCATTTTGCCTTAATTTTTACAAATATAATGCTAATATACTTCTGTCACAACCCAAACCCTAGGCTAGTGATAGAATTAGAATTTTCTTAATTTGGAAATTCTTAAATATTTTATAAAATTATTCAAGCAAACCTTAATTATTTATTTTACAAAAGTGTACTCTAAACAAGTGAACCACAACCTATAATTATGCATATACTACTAGAATATTTCGAGTCATACATCACCATCATCACATAGTACTGAAATAGCAAATAAATTTTACAAACAGAAAATATAAATTTCTTAATTTGGCTGCACGCTAATCAAGTTCTATTTTTTATCACACAACTAGACTTAATCTTCTAGTATTACTAACAAAAAACGACACAAATAACTAGTCTCTTATCTAAACTACTGCTGATTTCCAAAACCCTTCGTATCACCTAAGATGGGAAAAAAGGGAGGGTGAACATGACTATACCCAGTAAGAAATCAATTATCCTTTTTATAAACAAATTTTATTTTAGAAATCATGCATGGTTAGTTGTTCATAAACAAGTGTATAAATCATATCTACATATAAGTTCCAGAACTTGGTAATATAATAATACAGATGTGTAACATAAATCATATATCGAAAACTATACAGCACATGACATAAATCACTCAGACTCATGAGCTCTCATCCCTCAACACGAACCAGAGTAACTTTCATACTATGTTAAATGATACTCTAACTTAAACTATATGATTATGTGTCCTAGGGACTAGTTCCCTGCAAAGGTTTACGAGTTGTACTGAAGGTGGGGTCGTAGCCACCTAATAGGGTCTCCTCGCAGGTTTATGGACTTGCACCGATAGTGGAGTTTATGGCCACCTATACTCATCTGTGATGCTAAGCTAATGCTCATGTGTGATCCTATGACATGTACAATATATACTAGTCCAAAAATCCCTATGCATTTATTTTTATTCCAAAACATCACATTTATTTAAAATAATTACCAAAACCAAATGATTTATATTTAATTCAAGAAATTTTGGTAATAGGTAAAATAATCCAAAAATATTTAATTTTAAATAAAAATGCTAGTAATCGATCTCCTACCTCACTAGCATAGCTAAACCTAGCTACTAAGTGCTTGTGGTACCCGTACCTGAAAATCCATAATATTCATACTTTAAGCCAAAATTCCCAAAATTAATTCTATTTTCACAATTGCTACTCCCTTTTTCTTTAAAAACTTAGTCCAAGGCCCATCTTTCATAAATCCACATTATCCTAGTAAAATAGCCTGAATCCTAGGGTCTACTTACAAATTTACCACCTTTTATAATCAGATTTATAAAAATACCAATCTTTCAAGAATCTGTTAAAAAAAACCACCTTACAGGAATATTTGTAAAAATATCACTTTTCCAAAAATATTAGAAAAATACCAACGTTTTTGGTTATGTAAATATACCTACTTCTTAGAAATATTTAGGAAAATACCATTTTTACTTTACAACCCGTGGCCCATTCTCAGTTATTAATCAAGGTTTCGGCCCGATACTTGTCAGATTACAAAAATGCCACTTTTTGTTCTGATTTAGAAACATACCAACTTTTACAATTCAAAAATTCTCTTGCTCTAGACTTCAATTATAAACAAACCAAACACTTAGTTTCATGATTCAATAATCTCTATCTATTAATATAACTTTCACAACCCATAATAACTATTTCACAAATATAATTATAAAAATGTTATTTTTCAAATGTTAGTTTACGAAAATACTGATATACCTAAAATATATTGAAAAATACCAACGTTTTGGAATCTAAAAATACCAGCTTACAGATTCTATTTATAAATACATTAATTTTCAGAAATTATTCTTTTTCCTAATATCTCATTCACACTTATTTCAACTCTTAAATTTCAATAATACCACAACTAAGAAATTAATCACAAATATTCCAACCGTTCTCCTCAAAACTTAGTCTTATTCATATATCATATTTACTCAAAATCTACAATAATATCACTTGTAAATAATTACAATAATGACAATATCATATTAAAAGCTTTTCCAAAAACTTACTGGAGTAGTTTCGTGGGATAGTAATGAAGAGAGCTCTTGGCTTATTGAGAATGTGTTGGAAACCATCATATGGTGCAGCGGAAGGTGGTGGGTGTATTATTCAAAATTTTACACCCATATCAGAGTTTAGGAATCAATATAGTTTTGTTGTTTTAATACATAGAATAAAAATAACTGTTACAAAGAAAAAGATGACAAACCTTTCTTGTAGCTTTTTCTTTTTACTGATGATAAGATTATTTATCTTGGCTATGATACCACGATCTTCCTCACTAAGCCTCAACACCAATGAACAGGAGAGTGGGCTCCTAATAGTCACAATCTTATTGTTTCTATCACACTATTTTCTTGGAAAATCTTGCTATAGGCCTCAACACATGAGATAGCAAGAGGAAGGAGACTAGAAAGAAAGTTTAAGCTATTCTACACGTTAAAATGACTTGACCTTTGCCTGAGGAAAACTTTTTGCGTTAAAAGAGAGAATTTCCATCGGCCTTGCATGCAATTTAACGTGTAACTGCTTTAAAAAAAATTTCCTTCTTTTTCATTTGATTCACACGCATAGGATCCCCTTTTTCCTTTGATAAAATTTGGCCAATTAATTCAATATTAATTGCCATATATTTTCAAATAGAAAAAATAATTTTTTCTTAAAAGGAAAACTCAATACACGATCAAAAGGAGTGAGAGAACTTTTCTCCATAGAAAAAGTTTCCAATTAGATTTTAAAACAATTTTAAAATCATGTGAATCACAACATATATTTCTTAAATAGGAAATTAAAATCCTATCCTACAATTATCTATTTAATTTATACAATTAATTCCATATATTTAATTTGGAAACAAAATAACCTTATCAACTTGTATATGCTTTACACGTTTAATGAAAAACATTACCTTAATTATTTTCCTATAGTTAACGTGTAATGCTTGGTATTCACACAAGCTAATGTTTCAAAAATATTTCCTATTTTTTCTTGTCCAAATATCCTAATAATCAAATTATTAAATAATAGAATTAACATAATTGGTAAATCATAATTTCCCAAATCAAATAAACATAAAATAATCACAT
>JXTC01000010.1:1652922-1672789 GCA_002914845.1 Trema orientale
CTGGTCCAGTCCTATATAATCTCAATTATATATAGTACCTCCATTTGATGTCACTACATAAACAGTCCGGATCAGACTGTTCCATTCTCAATGGTAATGGACCGTACTAGTAATATTTAATATTAAAGATCCCAACTTTAATAATTTATTACGGACTAATTTTAGATTATATCCCTTAAACTTAATCCTCTTGTATGTATAACTTTTATGCATACTAAGTTTAAGGTCACATTTTATAATCACGGAATTTTCATGATATTTATATATTATCATAAATAATATATACAAGCAAATAAAAATTAAATATATATTTATTAGCAAGTCATTGTTTACATTTTGCTTTTAGGGCAAAAACACCAACAGAATGAAGAAAGAAGAAAAAAAAAATGAAGAAGAATAATAACAAAGAAGGTGTTGGTTGACAACTGAGAGAGAAAAAGAGGAAGAATAAAAAGAAGAGAAAAGAAAAAAAAATAATGAGAAGATGTGGTGTCGAGTAAAAGAGAAAGAGGAAGAAAGAAATAAAAAAGAAAAAGAGAAAGAAGATAAAGAAAAAAAAAAGAGAGGGAGATAAGGGTGTTGGGTGGGTGAGGAAAAAAATAGAGTGATTGATTTATTTACTTTTTTTTAGTGGTGAACCCCACCTTATAAAATATAAATTTATTTAAAAATATCTTATAGGTTCATTAAAGATTTGTGACTACGGATGAGGAAAACTGTTGGTTTTTTCATTAAAAATAATACTCATTTAAATTGAATATAGTTTTATGCAAATGAGATCTATTATTGAAAACTCTACACTGTTCTCGATTTTAACTATAAATATTTTTTTCTAAATTTCTTTACAAATTCGAAAACATATTGATTTTATCTCCTTTATTTCCTATAATTTAGTGGGTCTTGATATTTAGTGAGTAAAGTAACTTTTTTTTTTTTTTTTAGCTTCATCTGCTAATCAGGGCAAAGTGATACAATATTTATGAAAATTGGAGCAAAGTGACACTACATATGTAAAAATTGGGGTGTGTAGATGAAATTTCACATGTGAGGGGATAAAAGACTACTCTTTAAGGAGGTGTAGGTTGTTTTGTCCTAAAGAACTTCTTACAAAACTCAAGGCCCAACATCTAGGAAATTGAGAATTCCTTATGGACTGAATTTTTGTAAAATTCTGGATATTTAAAAATATACCATTTTCTAAAAGTTGATCTAGAAAAATACAACTAGAAGAAAGTATCTAGAAAAAAACTATTTTTTCTTCAAAATTAGTATTTTTCAAAGGTACTTAAAGTAATTTATCAAGTTACTTGAAATAACTAGTCTTTTACATTAAGTAATTTGATAGATTATCTCAAATACCTCATCAATAGATAAAAAGTAGTGTTTTTCTAAATATTTTTAAAAGTGGTATTTTATTACATAAATGTGAAATTTAAATTTTTTTTTAATTTTACCATATAAATCAAATTTCCTGTCTAATAAATAGTCTTTTTTTTTTTCTAAATGGTCTTTTTCACTTTATCGATTTTATGTATATATACTAATTTATCTGTTTCAGTATATCAAATTTATATTACATATATCAATTTCATACTGATATATTTCGATATTTTTGATAAGTTAGGTCTTGTTTTAATAGTATTTGAAAAACGGGTATTTCTTAAATATAGACCCGAAATTTGGCCATTTGGCTACGAAGCCCTTAAATGATGAGGAAATTTGAGATTTTATGATAAAGATTCCAGAAAAAATTAAAAGACCCTAGATTTTAAACTTTTTTTTTGAAAATTTCAAATTTATTTAGAAAATAGCCACTTTTAACTATGAGATATTTAAGATAATTGATCAAGTTATCTTAGATAACCATATTAATTATCTCAAGTAATTCGATTGATTACCCGAGGTAACCAAACTGGTTACCTCGAGTACGACAAAATATATCAATTTTTTATGAAATTATAGTATTTGTCTAATTATTTCTGAAAAATGACATTTTAAGAAAATTTTCAGAAAGTGATATTTTTCAAAATCAATTAGAGATTTTTCAAAAAGTTTTGCCCTTCTAGTATTTTTCAATTATTTTAAGCCTGGATTTTTGTAACAAGCCCTTTAAAGATAGAAGTCAAAATTAGGCATTATATGATATTTTTAGTAAAAAAATTGGAAAAATACATAGGCTCTGTTTTTTTAATCTTGTACAATTTTTATTGAAAAAATGCTATTTTATAAAAAATATCTATAAAAATAATTTTTTTTAAAAATAGTATCTGGTAGCCAATAATCAGTTTTTGAGTACTAGTAACTAGTAACCAAAGGTATTTATAACTAGTTACCGATGGCCAGTTTTCAAAAATTAGTAACTAGTAGCCATTTTAAAATAATATTTTTCTAAAAATGTTTTAAAAAGTGATATTTTTCTAATAAAAACCGTACAAGAATTAGAAACTCTATATTTTTGTAATTCTTTTTTATTTTTATAGGTTAGAGTGTTAGAAACCCAAGATAGGACTCTATGCTTGGGCTGGTCACGTGTAAGTCTCTAGAATGTATATATGAATATTTATAAGAAATTTCATTTTTTTTTTCTAGATCAATTTAAAAAAGACCGTTTTTTATATTTATTTAATAAATGACTATTTTGTAATTTTACTTTGATAAATGGCAGTTTTTTGGTTGATCTTTTTTTTAAAAAAAAATAAAACGAATTTATACAAAATAAATTAATATATTTTGATCTATTAAATATGAAAAATGGTCATTTTTTAAATAAGTTTCAAAATTCGGCCATTATTTAATAGTGTTTAAAAAATGACAATTTTTAAAACCGAAATCCAAAATTCAGTCATTCAACTTAAAAGTCCTTTTTTGTGAAATTTATGCCTAGTACCTATTTTTAAAACTTATTTTTATAAATACCCATTTTTAATTTTTTTTTCAAAATACATTTTTTTTATGGTCCACGTTTCATATGCGAAATATGAGTGGTCCACATTTATAATATAAATTTTATCTATGAGATATACAATTTATGTATAAAATATGAACAGTATACATTTATATTATAAATATTTATCACGGTTTATATTTTTCATTATAAATTTGACTTACGATATACAGTTTAAAATGTGAACCAATTTTTGTTGCAATTTTTATTCATGAAATGTAGACTACAATATATATTTAATGCACAAAAAGTATATCGTGGTATAAATTTTTTGTATAAAACAGTGTTGGTCTATATTTCTCAAAAAATGGGTATTTATGAAGTAAAAATAAAAAATAGGTATTTATGAAATAAAAATAAAAAATAATTATTTATGAAAATATGGTAACGGGTATTTATGAACTTTTCCCTCTTTTTTTCCTTCTTAATACAAGTCCATATAACTTTGACCAAAAAGATGAATCAGCTCTTAGCAAAATAAATCTTTTTCACATTTCATTTTAATAAATATCTTTGTTTTTGTTTGAAAAAACTAACCCAATTTATTAGTTTCTAATTCAAATATATTATTTTTTTAATTAAAAAAAGTGAGGTTTAACTAATGACTACAACTTACTACAAATGTAAAAGAAAATAACTCACACATTCGTCACTACAAAAGTTTGAACTTTTGACCCACTAAAACTTACATAAGTATTCCTCAAACCTTAGACCAACTGAGCTAGCCTCAGTCGGATTAAAACGAAATTTGAGTGTGGTGGGATTCAATTCAAATATATTAGTTTACTATATCAGATGTCAATATACTTAATATAAAGATTATACATTAATACATAAAGTAGTTGTTGACACTTGATAATAAATGTCTCGTATATTCAAGTGTAAAACTCATATAAAATTCATATACTCGATCATTTTATTATGAAAATGCAAACATAGCCATTTATTAAAAGGGTTAGTATCAAAAACACCGCCCTCTATTATTTTAAATACCAATTTAATTTATGGCATGTTTACTAAAGAGTAATGGGAATGGTATGTGGGTAATGATTACCATACAAAGATTTACTAAAATATGGGAAAGGGGAAAATATGTGGGACCCACACAAATTTAGGAGAAAAGAATGGGAATACTTCCCCCACCAATACCCTAAGAAGTCTGATTACCTGTAAACACTCATTTCCTCTTTTTTTAATTATTAAAATTGTAAAATATAATTTTACCCCAAAAAATCTATTTACTTTAAATCCTACATGTATTTAAAAGGACAATTTAGTAAATATAACACATTCCCATTACTTTTTCTGGGTTAAGTAAACAAATGAATAGTATTCTAATGAATACGATTCCCATTCTTATTAGTTTTAAGTAAACAACATACTACAAATAATGATTCTCATACCCTTCTATTTTATTCCTATTCATTTCCCCTTTTATTTATTTCAATTACGATTATAGCGAAGTAAACGTGCCATTAATCTTCTATTTCACAAAACCAAAAAGTTCTAAAAATTACCCCCTCTTACAATTTTTTGGTCAAACTTGAGGGTTATATTTTATGAAAATACCATTAATAACTTTACACAAATAAGTATGTTACACACAAAACTCTTTACTAAACACCCTAAAAGAATTTTATTTAATTAATAACTTAACAAGAAACATTTAAATAAAAATTTTAATAATTTATCTCTTCTTTGAAAGATTAAAAACAAAAAATATGTCATTTAATTAAATGTTCCCTAGAAAAGAAAAGAAAAGATAAAAAAAATGTTAAAGGGTTGATTATGACCTTTCACATTATTGGTTTGACCAAATTGATGCAGCGAATACTTTTTCCTCTTTTGGAAATCAAAGGCGATGCTTTTAGGTTTTACAAGAATAAAGAAATAAACCCCTTTAAAAAAAGTATAAAGAAATATACGGTACTTGGCTATAATAAATTATAAATAGGATGTTTCGGGGTTATCCTTATTAAAATGAAGAGAATGGTCATTTATTATAAATACACAAAATATAGAAATGTCAAATGAGTTGGGCCGACTATTTGGCATGATGGCACGACACAAAAATACTTCGTATCGAGCACGGCAAAGTACGGGTAACTTTGGGCCATGCCAAGTACGGCACAAGATATTAGACTAGGCCGTGCTTTAGTTTTTGGGCACTATAGGTTGGCAAGTCACGACACGAGCATGACACAACCCAAAAAGCATGACTCTGAATATTTGAAAGTATTTCTTTTAATTTGTTATATTATATATATTTGCAAATTTTATATATCTTTTTAGTTTTTATTTATTAATAAACTTACTTTTTTTGTTCTTTCTTTTAAAAATAATTTTGTATTAGTGATTTTTAATTAAATATTTTCTTTTCAAATAATTATTTGTGATTTATATATTTTAATTATTATTTAAAATCAAAATATAATTATTTAATTAAATATTTTTTAAAAATTCATAAAATATTGACTGTCACAATAATTTAATATGTTAACCAAAAATGGGCACAAAGATATGCTAGCACATTTGGCACACTACGTTCGGCACGATAAGAGCCTAGCACAAGTATGAGCACGACACGAGGATGACACGAGATGTTTTGGTGCATGTGGGCTGTGTCGGGCCTAGCATTTTGAAACTTGGGCTAACACGAGTATAGCACGATGTTTTGTTAGGCCATGCCAAGTACGACACGAGGCACGAATGAGCTTACCTTTCACGGGCCGGACTGATACAATACGACTTATTTGACATCTCTTTCAAAATGAAATGTGCTTTCGGGTTTGTCTTATAGAGCCTCTTTTATGTCCACTCTTGTTTCAAAATTGTGATTTACTTTCTAGTTGTAATTATTCTCGATACAACATATATAAAAAATTAGCCACTAGTCATAAATAAAAGTAACTAAAAAAATGTGGAATTAGGAAACAAAATATACATAATCGTTCTACCATGGCGTGCCTCTTAGTTGCTACCATGGCGTGCCTCTTGGTTGCTATTGTTATTTTAGTTGATTAAACTAACACATAGTTATCTGTGTCATACCGGTCCAGAGACAAACACTATTCGTGTTTTATGCTGTGTTAGACATAGTTATCAATGGTATAATACCATGTCTCTATACCTTATTGTTTCATTTAGTATGCATGATATGATAAAATAAGATTGGACTATTTTAAATAATTAGATTGAATATAATATGACAAGATAAGATAAGATAAGATAATAGTCCAATCATATCTCATGTTTAATGTGCTACTTTTTATTAGGATATGATTACCATGTGTGTTTCATATTTTTAACTAAACAACAAATTTTGAGGTGTGATTAATTTAGAAGAATACTATTTTAAAAATTAATTTAGAAAAATATAATTTTAAAAAATAAATTTAGTAAAATACCACTTTTAAAACCTAATTTTAGAAAAATATCATTTTTAAAAACTTATTTATAAAAATATCATTTAAACAATATTTTGATTATACCACTTTCAAAACTTAATTTTGGACTAAAATCACTTTAAAAACATATTTACAAAACTACCATAAAAAAATATTTCAAAAAATACCATTTTGTTTATTACCACTTTTAAAGTTTAATTTAAAAAAGTATAATTTTTTACTACTTCAAAAATATTCTATTATTTTTAATCAAATTCTCAATCTCTCCCAATCCCAAATTCTCAAGATGAGATTATCCCCTTCTAAGGAAATTATTTTTATAGTGAATTATTTTAATCATATCTAATTTTTTTCATATGTACGCACCAAATATTAAATTTAATTTAATCTGATCTAATCTTATCTTATCATACGTTCCAAATGTACCGTATATATATTCGTATCATACTCACGGCGGCCTATTTTGAGGACCGGATCCTCTATCTCGGATCTCTGTTCTATTCTCTATCCGATTAATAATAATTTAACACGTCATTAAAAAAGTTTGGCTCTCCCTCTCACGTGTCTTCTAACGGAAGAATTCTCCGTTTGAGCCATTAATGCTTCAGACCAATTAGTGCTTCAAAAAATAACAAGACAAAAAGAAGAAGAAAAGCAATATCACGCATTCCTTAGTCGCCCACCTCAGTACCGCCGTATTGCTTGAAAACCCAGATCCTCCAAACATTTCCCCACTTTGAACAAATTAAAACTTAAACGGGTTTTATAAATAGTATTTAACTTTTATAGGTTTTTGCATTTTTTATAATTATTTTTTTTGCAATATTTCTTCTTTTAACTATTTAATTTAATTAGTTTTAAATTTAAATTGAGTATTGAAATATATATCTTTGAAGTTTTCAAAGATATTTTGGTAAATTCAATTGTCAAAATTGACGTTTGATCTCAAAATAATATATAAATTTATTACAAATTTTAAATCTAGATATTAATATTGATAATAACTAAAACACAAGATATAAATTAAATAAACAGTCAAAACATAAAGTATAAATATAAATATATAATTAACCCTTTTATTAGTTAGACATAAAGGTGTCAAAATCGGCCCGGCCAAACGGGCCGGCCCGCGGCATATTATTGTGGCCAACGGGCCGGTCCCGCCCGACTCGCACTATAACAGCCTCGGGCTCTGCCCGACCTTAGGGTAGGGTCGGGTTAGGCTATATGTCTAGGTCCGCTGGGCCAACTTGCCAATCTAGCCTGTATGGGCCAGCCCGACTCACCGAAAATAGATTTTTTTATTTTATTTTTAAAATTTTTAAGTAAATTTAAATACAAAATTTTTTCCAATACTTATAAATATACATTTTCTTACTCTTTTTTTTTTTCACATTTTCAAATTTCAATATAATTCTAAATAATTTTCCAATACTTAAATTTTTTTTTCAACTATTCTACTTATATATTTTTAGCTTATTTAATTATTTTAAAAAAAATTTCAACAGGAAAAAAAAACATAACATATTATTTATTTTTTCATAAATTTTATTACAAATTTCTAATATTTTAAACTAATTATACAAATAATAATCTTATTTTTTTAAATTTTTTTAAATTAGACTAAGAACGGACCGATACAGACCGGCCTACCCATTTTGACATAAGATTTAGTGAAAATTACACCTAATACCCGTTTTTTGAAACTTATTTCAAAAATACCCGTTTTTAAAACTTCTTTAAAAAATACCGTTTTTACGGTCTATATTTCATATGAAAAATATGAGTAGTTTAGATTTACAATGTAAATTTTATCCATGAGGTACATGTGTAAAATATGAACGGTAAATAATTTAAAATATGTGCCAATTTTGAGTGTAAGTTTTATTCATGAAATGTAGACCACAGTATATATTTAATGCATGAAATTTATAACGTGGTATACATTTCATATGTAAAACAGTAGTGGTCTACATTTCTCCCAAAAAAAATATAAAAATGGGTATTTATGAAATAAAAATAAAAAACAGATATTTATAAAAATATAGTTTTAAAAACAAGTATTTATGAATTTTTCCCTAAGACTTAAGACAGGAATAGGACAGATTACCTAGACAAAGAATCGGCTTCCCTATTTTGATACCGGCATACCGCTAGTCATCACTCAATACTGAAAAAATTACGTGAATACCACTTTTTTTTCGTCATTAATTAAATCTACTACCATACTACTTTTTTAAATGATTTCTTAATGAATTCTTGATGAATTCTTGGCGATCTTGACGGATTCTTGACAGATTCTTGAGTAATCTTGACAGATTCTTGATGGATTCTTGATAGATTCTTAATGGATTCTTGACGGATTCTTGATGAATTCTTGATAGATTTTTGACTAATTCTCTCCCAAAAATGGTAGAATCTGATAATGGTGGTAAATTTAGTTAAATATTTGAAAAAAGTGGTAGTTGTCTACTCCCTCAATACTCATACAATTATTAAACCGGCTGTTCACCAAAAAAAAAAAAAAAAAAGGACAAAGGTCAAGATTTATCTTTTATAGTTGCGCTCGATCTTATCTCAACAATTTTATCATTTAATACAAACAATTCCTCGTAATCTTCATCAAGCACTATAAAATCCTCGTAACCAACCCACTGAAGTTGCAAACTCTCTCCGCGTGCTTGTTAGAAATAACAGAGAGAAATACAAAGCGTATCTTCCAATATATAAATTAGATAAGAAATCATTACATATCTCTTTCTACAACACATAAAGAAAGATACATAAGTGACAGATTTTTGGTTGTATTCAATTTTTTTTGTTTTTAAATGAAAGTTAATTTATTATAGTTAGCACGTCGATACATCATCTGATCACACAAATACAGACACCACTCTGTTTAAAAGTCCAAACCAAAATAACCCATAAAAACCAACGCATACCCTTTCATCTCACTGAAGAGAAAATCACAACTCAAATCGGAACTACTTAAAAACATTACTAGCATTAAAATCAAGATAAAGTTAAAAGCAATGAAATCATTTCAACGAGTCAACAACTCTAGCGACAACACTACTAACTTGTTCAAATTTGAGTAGAGATTTCTTCCGACTGCGAACAAACAGGACCTACTAACTTTCGCTCTTCCGATAAAAACATGATCATCTGGCAGAGGGCGGAAGAGGAGGAATGCTCTGTTCATGCCTAAAGAAGTTATCAGGATCAACTTTAGTCTTCACTCTGACCAATCTGTTGAAATTGTCCTTAAAATACCTATTCCCCCAAGAACTCGCCTGTACGGCACTTGTCTGGTTCTTCTTGTTCATAATCCCAAGATCAAGATCTCTATAGTTCACGTACGCTTCCCTCGGAAACCTCGAAACGTAGGGCGCCATGTACACGTAAAGCTTTCTTATCCAATCAATGTGTTTCACCGTACTCTCCTTTTCATTTTCCCATAAAGAAAGCCACTGAATCATGAAAACGGTGCCGTTTCGATGAGGGAACGGCGTTTCGGACTCCGAAACCTTGCTCACGGCTCCTCCATAAGGGGTCCAGATAGTCAACGGTGACTCCTCCTCTAGCAGCCTCTTCCACAGACCCTCCAACGCGGATTCGGGTACGGGTTCTTTGACAAAGTCCGATTTGGCTTTGAAGTAGTTCTTGAAGGTCGACTTTCCCTGGAGAAGAACTTCAGGTTTGGTTCCACTGGGGAAACTCGCTATGTAGAGGACCGATTCGATCCAACTCATTTCGGTACATTCCTTTTGTGTCAAACCCAATTCAGGGAAGCTCTGTTCCATGATCTGGAGAAGCCTATTGGTTTCGCCGAGGAACAGAGCTTGGTAGACGGTGATAATGGTTCTCTCGGTCGTGTTTTTACCGGCTGCAGCCGGTTGGATTATGACTCGGATGAAGAGATCTTCGTCGAGTTTGTCCACAACTTGTTGCCACTTGTAGAGAACTTTAGTTGCTCCTTGTTCCAATGTTTTAGGAACCGAAAAGACCGTCACGGTTTCGGGGACCGGAACGAGTTTAATCTTCCACCAAAGAATGATTCCAAAGCTGGCTCCTCCGCCCCCTCTTATGGCCCAGAAAAGGTCTTCTCCCATGGCGGCTCGGTCAAGAATTTTTCCGTTAACATCGACGATTTTAGCATCGAGGACGTTGTCGACGCCTAAGCCGTATTTTCTCATCAGGGAGCCATAAGCTCCGCCGGTAATGTGGCCGCCGACGCCTAAGCTGGTGCAGAGCCCGGCCGGGAAGCCATGGACTCTGCTCTTTTGATAAATTCTGTAGTAGACTTCTCCGATGGTTGCGCCGGCTTGAATCCAAGCGGTGTTTTTGTCGATGTCTACGTCGATGTTTCGTAGATTGGTGAGGTCGACGACGATGAAAGGGGTTTCGATTTCGGAGACGTAGGAGAGGCCTTCGTAGTCATGGCCTCCACTTCGGACTCTGAGGTGTATTCCGAGCTGTTTGGAGCATATAACGGCTGCTTGCACGTGGGGATCATGTAAAGGTGTGAAGATAAACTCGGGTTTGGGAGCTGAAGGCACCAAGTAACGGAGGTTTTGAGCAGTGGATTGAAGGAGAGGGGTGTATGAAGAGCTGTTTGGGGTGAAAAATGCATTGGAGAGAGGAACAGAGAGCTCGGAATTAACCGAGACACATTGGATGAAATTGTCTAGGGTTGAAGTTGAAGAAGCTGATTGAAGAAAGATGAGAAAGAGAGTCAGTAGTAGTAAAGGTGATTTTGAATGAAGCATTTTTTTTTTGGCTTGAAGTGAATTTGCTTGGTGTTGTTTTGAGAAGATGTATTGTGTTGGTGTTGTTTTTATAATATATGGTCCCCAACGTGGAGTTGATCTAAGGCAAACGTCATGTGAAGAAGGCTGTTGAGATCATTAATTTTGGGTCGTGGGTTGTGATCTAATAATAATGAAGTTGGTGTGTTGTGATCTTCTGTTCGCAACGTGATTTATCAGATGCCTACTACTCCACTTAGTCCCTTATGCTTCAATATAAAAATTACTTTATACTTGTCTAGACATGTTTAAGTATGTATTTATTAATGAATGAAGAAGATTAATTAAACCAAAAAAATTATAAATCAGCAAAGTTTAATATACTTTCAATTATTACATGTATTTACTACGACGAAGATGAAAACCACAAGAAAATCTCACATTTCATGCCTCTCAGATTATGTATTTCTATCCATATTATTACTTGGCCAAAACCACCCCTAATATTCTTTGTATACTAAGACAAATTAGAAAAATATATACACATACGAAATACCAATATACTCTCACTGAAAATTTGCTTTTGGAATTTGCTTAGGGGCTTTGCACCACATCTCTAGGAGATCACCCCAAGTCAACCTTATACCGAGAAGGTCGATTTGCGCCTTAACCTTGATCAAGAAAATTAGTATGAACAATATAACTAGATTTCGCTAATTTTTTTTATTGACATATCAGACTTAATTAACAATATGCTTGAAAATAAAATAAAAGTAACTCTATTTTTTTTTTCCAGTTATTCTAGAAATGCATGTATGAATAAGACTCTATCAGAATAAAATCAATGTGGAAAGTAAGGACGAATTAGTTTGGGTTGAAGTGAAGACGTCAACAAGGTAGTGAAGAAAACGCTGAAAGTTCAATCTTTCTAAAATGCTATGATGAAGTGTTGAAGAAGGCAACCGACAATCAACTAGTATACAGTATATTAGAAAAAAAGTAAGTGAAAGAAAGTTCATCATTGAAAGACTTGAGTTCAATTATTTAGAAAATCTTATATTTTGTACTTGACATTCAGTTTTAGTTTCAAGTACTTAGGCGAGAAATATGAATCTTATTTGCGCAGACAATGAAGAAAATAATAAGATCACGGATCTTGAATTTTCTCAATTAACTTGGAAAAAACAATATCAAACAAAAACTAAAATTGATGGTTAAGTTATAAGCTAATATTGACCTTTTTTCCTGAGGGAAAAAAAAAAGAAAGAAAAGAAAAAGTAGAAAAGAAAAAAAAAATAAAAAAAAAACTAATACTGGCCTTTATGTGCAAGGATAGTTCACCTGTTTATTTACCCTTTTTTTTGTTCATTTTGTTACATTTATAGGGAAAATCAGGTCTTGTTTTATAACTCATAATAACGATTCCTCTATCGTGCTTTTCACACTATGAAAATGAGGTTATAGAACATTTGCCTTTAATTACCTTGGATTTCGAAAGATTGATGCTAAAACCATAACTAATACAAATTGTTATTATGTGTGTGGTTTCATGCACGAGCTTTTATTCTCTTAGATAGAAACAGAAAAATTATTATGAATAATGAACCTCCATCTTTCTTACTATAGATTCCATAGAGTACTAGATATAAAAGATCTTTAAAATTTTAAAAAGGTTAAATGTGCTAATAAGCTTACCTTTTTAGTTATAAAAAGTTTCCAACATAAGCGTTCTAATTAATATATAGTTGTCCTAGTCGAAACACTACGTTAATTTACTTCTTGGATTGAATTAACAATGCTGGATTATGCAGAAACAAAAATAAATCGATCAAAAATTGGAAGAAATTATAGTCGGAAACAAGATTACTTGGCATCCTCCACTATTACCCAAAAAAAAAAAAAAAAAAAATCTCAGTAAGTATATAAATGACACACGTACGTCATGAAAAAAATTACTATAGGTGAGAGGAGCCGGCTCAACCTATAGGCTATTGACAACTAAGGGATTACCTTAGGCCCCAGTTGAGGTGAAGGCCCCTTTAATAAATCTTCTTTAGTAATTCATTTTTAAACTAATGAATTGTTAGTACTTTTATTAAGAAAGAAATAAATTAAAGATGTAGAAACTTTTAAAATCACGTTAAGTAATATTTATTATATCATTCAATAAAAAAAAAAAAAGAAAAGAAGAAAATGCTAATCTTATCAAAACTATCAACATAATTAATTATTCTTCTCATCACAAAATTTTCTATCACACTAATGATTTTCTCGAAAACCATTGTTGTTAATTTCTTCTTCCTTCTCTTACTTTATCATTCATTTTAATTCTCTCATAAACAAAATTAGTCTGAAGAATTTAAGCCTTCTTTCAACATATATATTATATATATTGTCTTTTAGTGTTCTTCTTTAATTTCTAAATTGATTTTTCTCTTTTACTGCTGTGTTGCACATATAACTAATAATTATTTGCTTTCATGTCAGTAATAATCAAGTTTTGTCAAATATAGAAAAAGTATGACTCAACAATGCTCTAGTCTATGTGTATGATGTTTCAAGGCACGGCACTTTAAGTGCTTTTTCATTAAAAAAAGGGGTTAATTATAATAATTATCCCTTAATTATACTCATTATATCATTTTGGTCTTCGAATTTTTAACTTACATAATAATCGCCCATGAATTATACAACTATCACAATAATGGTCCTTTTGTCACAAATTATAAAAATTTTAACAAAAAATAGTCATATACAAAAGCATATAATTGGACATTATTTACTTCTGTAAGTCAGAATCTCGTTCTCAACTATAGTTACTAAAATATACGCTTTGCATATAATTCATTTATATTAAAAATTTAACAGTTTGTGAGGAAAAAAAAGTGTTTGTTAATGCAATAATTGCATAAGTTTTAATAGTCTATTTTTGTAATTTAGAGATTCAAAATATCATTCTGACCACAATTACTAAATTATGTATTTCGTGATGACTTATTTCTGTTATATATTAAACAATTTATGACAAAAGGAACATTGTTGCAACAATTACATAATTTAATGATCATTACAATATAAATTGAAAATTCAAGGATCAGATTGGTACAATAGATATATATAATTCAGAGGTTATTAACGTTATTAGCCTTTTAAAAAAAGAAAAAAATTGCCTAAGGCGGGATTGAGCCGGTTCTGGAGGTGAGGTGTCAAAGTTCTTTAATTGAGGTTATAAAAATAAACTGCTGTCCAGTTTTACCCTAAACAATTATTCCAGCTTTAACTTTAAAAATCCAAGATAAATTTTGAGACACGTGCAACCATCAAATTCTAAAACAAAAGACAAGGTGCATGTTATCATAAACTTGTCATTTTTCCATTACCAGTGTTCTCGTTTTAACCTTGTGTAATGTTTTGTTGTAGTGTTTGGCATGTCAGTTGGGGTGTTGCATGGGACAAGGGTTTTTTCTTTTTTTTTTTCTTTGGCAGGGGAGTGCCAAAAACTACTTCGATCTTAAGCCTTTTGATGCCGCTCTCTCTGCTATGGAGTCTGAGTGGGTTGCACCTATGAGCTGGGATAGAAAAGTGGTGGTGAATTACATAATGCATGATAGCGATGTCTATACTGTTGTTTTTCACTAAGTAGTCCCACTATTAGATGAGTTTGGTAATTTAGGACTGTTTCACAACAATAAGAACTTGGCACTTGTGCTTTTATCTCAATTGGAATGAAAAGCATCCCCTTAACAACTGCATATATAATAAAATAATTTACAAATAAAACATTAGTTTATTAGAGATCGAATCAGATTACAAACTTATGTTTGAGAATAAACGGGCAATATTGTAATATTTCAAAAGAGTACTTGACCCCGAAAATATATATAAGAGAAGATTCGCACATAATTAAACTTAGGTACCATGGTTGATATGGGCATATATAGTAGAAAATGTGGAGCCTATCGTGGGGGCCTGCTTCTACACTGTTAATAATATGAATGAGGCAACATTAATAACGGTACTGTAGATTCCCGTTAATTAAACTTTATCATATGGTGATGCATGGCAGCAAAGGTATTTAAATATTACAAATAAAAAAATAAAAGAAAAAGGCAAAGGTGAAACATATTAAAAGTAGTGGTATCAAAATAGGCCGGCACTAATGGGACGGCACGGGTACGCTACGGCTATAAACTGACATGAACAGCACGACACGATTAGTAACCGTACTCGGCATGGCATGACATGATTAATAACCGTGTCTGAGCCGACACGGAACGATAAGTAAACATGTTCAGACTAGCACGACACTAACATGGGCACATGCACATGCACGACAGTTAATATTAAGAAAAATAATTAGTTGCAAAAAAATATACTTATTTTAAATTTATTTTAATTTTTTGGACATAATTTTAATACAATAAATGTAAAAAAATTAGAAAAAATTAAAATTAAAATATTTTCTGTTGAGTCATGCCTTGCAGCAAAAATCATCTCTCATATTTTGAAGTTAACAAACATGTGATTGAGAACTGATAATCTACTTGAGTGTGTAGTAAATGAAATTGAAAGGATCACAAGACATTCAAGAAAGATTGTGGAATAGAGCTTGAAGACAAAATTCAAGATTACAAGACCTAGACTAAACAAGGGTATATATATTTAGTTCTTGTACTTGAATACTTGTTTACACATAATATGATCTTAATGGCTCAAATTTTTTTTATAAAATTGAAAGTTTTCTAAGCAAAACTGTCAACATCTATTTGTCCCAATTAAAATAAGAAATTCATTTTAGACAAGCTTTTAAATTGATTTATGAATTTCTATAGTTCCTATATTACATAATAAATCAATTTATAAAGTCACATTTTGGAAATAATTGAAAAAGACTTGAAATAAAATTGAAAGATTGCTCTCGGATAGACTCAGTCTACCGAAAACCTATTTTCGGTCTATCAATTCCCCTGCCTATTTTCAGCAAATTTTCAAATTCGACCGTTAGAATCGCACTACCAACGGCTACTTTTTTTCGGTCGACTGAAAATACATTTTCGGTCTACCGAAAGTGACAGAATGTCTGTCTAACGGCTATAAACGGCTAGTTTTCATTCAAGTCTATATATAAAGGCTTTTCTAACACTTGAAACTACTTTTGAACATTCCTATATTGCTTATATCATACCTTCAAAGTGTTCAAATCAATTTTTGTGAACTAAACTTTCAAATCCACTTTTTCACAAAAATCCATTGAGCCAAACTAGATTATATCTTGTGTATTCATCTATTCTCACTAGGCCTATCTTGTATTATCTAAATTATTGTGAGAGACTCTAGTTGAGAGTATCAACAAAAATTCAAAATTATATTTGTGAGGTGAGGTTGACACCGGATTCATAAACAACCCGGTTTAGGTGAGATTGGCACCGGAGTCTAAACAATCCGTGTTAGACGTGATAGAACCGGATTCAAGACTATTGTAAAGGCGTGAGTGTGCCTAAGGAAAAAGTACTTATTGTGTAAAAGGGGTGATCAAGCCCATTCTCTTGATCAAATAGTAGATAGCTCAAAGCGGGTTGCCAAGAGCTGGGGACATAGACAAACCTTTGTGTTTGTTGAACCTCGTAAAAATAGTGTTTGTATTTCTCTATCCTTATCTCCGTTTCATTTATATGCAATTAATCTATTTTTTACTTGATTGTTTCATTTACTTGCATTATTTACGAAGATTTTTTAAAATAGTCTACAAAAGTTTTTAAAACCTAATTCACCTCCTCCTCTTGGGTTAGTTAGCCTTGGACTTACAATTGGTATCAGAGCTTGGTGCTCAAATTGTAAAACTTAACCGTTTTTTTGAGATGACTAGCCTAAACAATTTTTCTTTTCAATATGAGGGGTTGTCTCCATCCAAACTACCATTTTTTAATGGTAGTGATTTGAACTATTGGAGAAGCCGTATGGATATATATCTTAGGTCTCTTGATTTTGATTTATGGTATATTATTACTAAGGGATCTTTTAAAATAACTAAAGTGGTTAATGGAAGAGAAGTTGATAAAGACATAGAAGAATATGATGAAAAAGATAAAAATAATTTTACCAAAAATAGTAGAGCTAGAAATATTCTTATGTGTGGCCTAGATAGGAATATTTATAACAATGTTGAGAAAGCTAGAGATGCTCATGAATTATGGAATATGCTAGAGGTCTCTTATCAAGGAACTAGCTCTATGAAAGAAACTAGAATCAACATCTTCACTAGAAACTATGAATTGTTCAAAATGGAGAAAGATGAGTCTATTTCACAAATGTTTATTAGATTCACAACTATTATTAACTCTCTTGGTGCTTTAGGAAAAATATTCCCAAATGGTGAGTTGGTGAGCAAAATCCTCCGAAGTCTTCCTTGAGCATATAGAAGCAAAGTAGTAGCTATTCAAGAAGTTAAGGATCTTAGCAAGCTTCCTCTTGAAGAACTTATGAGTTCTCTCATGACCCATGAAATTCTTATGAAGGAAACAAATGAAGAAGAAGGAGAGGAGAAGAAAAAGAAAGGAATAGCACTCAAAGTCGCCATGCAAGAAAATATTGAGGAAGAAGAAGAATTTGCGGACAGTGAGCTTGAAGATATTGCTTTACTCACCAAAAGATACAAGAAGTATCTAAATTTCAAGAAGAAAAACTTCAAGAAGAATACCAAAGGCAATGACTTCCGAGAAAAGAAAATGAAGGATGACCAAATTACTTGCTTTGAATGCAAGAAACCGGGTCATATGAAGAATGAATGTCCCTTGAGAAGAACAATGAAGAAGAAGGCAATGAAAGCCACTTAGGATGATAGTGAGGAAGAAGAATCCGAAGGAGATGAATAAGAAGAAATTGCCAACATGTGTTTCATGGCAATAGAAAATGAGGTACCAAAGAAGAAGAGCTTTTGGTTCTTGGATAGTGGTTGCTCCAAACACATGACCGGCAATTATTCTTTGCTCTCATCGTTTACAAAAAGGAATGGAGGACATGTCACTTTTGGAGACAATGCTAGAGGCAAGATTTTAGGTATAGGTAACATTGGTTCTACCTCTTCTCCTATTATTGAAAATATTTTACTTGTAGATAGCCTTAAACACAATTTGCTTAGTATAAGTCAACTTTGTGATAAGAGTTATCGATTCATTTTTGAGCTTTTCAAATGCTTGATTGAGGA
This sequence comes from Trema orientale, assembly GCA_002914845.1. Taxonomy (NCBI): domain Eukaryota; kingdom Viridiplantae; phylum Streptophyta; class Magnoliopsida; order Rosales; family Cannabaceae; genus Trema; species Trema orientale. The sequence continues at coordinate 1,671,226 of JXTC01000010.1, forward strand.
TACTTGTTCAAAAGAAATTATTTTTGAAGGTGAAAGAAAAGATAATGTCTATACTATTGATATTGAAAAATATTTTAGTCAAGACAAATATTTTTCGGTTTTAAAAGTTGATTCTTAGCTTTGGCATAGAAGACTTGGACATGCAAGCATGGATACTATTTCCAAGCTTTCTAAGAAAAACTTTGTTAGTGGTTTACCAAGTTTACTTTTTGAAAAAGACAATGTATGTGATGCATGCCAATTTGGAAAATAAGTAAAAAGCTCTTTTAAATCCAAAAATGTTATTACTACCTCTAGACCCTTACAACTACTTCACATGGATTTATTTGGACCATCAAGAGTAGCTAGTCTTGGTAAAAAACATTATGCCTTTGTGATAGTTGATGATTTTTCATGATTAACTTGGGTTCTATTTATTGCTCATAAAAACGATGTTCTAAATGTACTTACTATTTTTTGTAAGAAAGTACAAAATGAAAAAGGCTATACCATTACATCTATTAGAAGTGATCATGGTGGTGAGTTTGAAAATGTTGAAATGGAGGCATTTTGCTACAAAAATAGTTTTGATCATAACTTTTCGGCTCCTAGAACTCCACAACAAAATGGAGTTGTAGAAAGAAAAAATAAAACCTTACAAGAAATGGCAGAAGCATGCTAAATGAAAATGGTTTGTCAAAATATTTTTGGGCCGAAGCGGTAAGTACCGCTTGTTATATTGTGAGTAGAGTAATGATAAGGCCAATCTTAAACAAGATACCTTATTAGCTTTGGAAAGATAAAAAACCTAACATTGGATATCATAAAGTTTTTGGGTGCAAATGCTTTATTTTGAATACCAAAGATAATTTGGAAAAATTTGATTCAAAATCCGATGTTGGTATTTTTCTTGGTTACTCTACTACTAGTAAAGCTTATAGAGTTTTCAACAAAAGGACTTTAGTAGTAGAAGAATCCATGCATGTTATTTTTGATGAGTCTAACACTCTCTGTGAGGAGAGAAAATTGGATAATGATGATACTGTAGTTTTGGAGCCAAGTTCTAATGAGCAAATTGCAAATAAGATAGCAAGTGACGAAGGCATCCAATTACAACAACAAGAGTGACGAAGGCATCCAATTACAACAACAAGATCTTAAGGAAGATAATGAAAGCAAAAATGGTAACACTCTTACTCTCCCTCAAGATTTAAAATTCAAATATGCTCATCCTAAAGACCAAATTCTAGGTGACCCTTTACAAGGAGTCAAGATTAGAGCATCACTTAGAAATATTTGTAACAACATGGCTTTTATATCTCAAATTGAACCTAAAAACTTTAAAGATGCCGAAAACGATGAATCATGGATTTTGGCTATGCAAGAAGAACTAAATCAATTTGAAAGAAATGATGTATGGGAATTAGTTCCAAGACCTAAGAACCAATCGGTTATTGGGACTAAATGGGTCTTTAGAAATAAAGTAGATAAGCATGGGGTGATTGTAAGAAACAAAGCTAGATTAGTGGCTCAAGGTTACAATCAAGAAGAGGGTATCGATTATGAAGAAACCTTCGCACCCGTA